>JAHBCN010000858.1:0-146477 GCA_019359885.1 Listronotus oregonensis | reverse complement strand
TTTACCTGACCACATCAATCATTTACCACCCTCCCGTTTCAAATTTCAAAGTTTAAATTAACGCTAGATGTACCATCATAAATCGTCTGCCATTCAATAGTTTGTTTATTTACTAACTAAACATTGTTGGCATAAATGCCGACATTTAAAAATCGAATAGAAAGTCTTATCTTTTTATTTTGCAAATTAAAAATAGTTTTGCAGTTATATGGTATACATAGTATTAGGCTGCCATTTGTTTTATTCAATATTGTGAACTGTTAAGTTTATATTTAAATAACTTTTACACTGTAAAAAAATGTTCTGAAATACTGTAAAACATTTGTTAAATAACTTTTATGTATCAATTTTTAAAAATCGGGAAACAGTCTGCCTTGTGAAAATTCGTCAATCTCATGCACACATTAGTCTAAATTGTGCTTGGCAGACTGTAAAAAGTGTTTTTATTACACGATTTTTTTGCGACAGCCTTAGTATGCTTTATTCTTGTACTGAGAAAACCGTCTGCCTGCAACTTTTTGTGGATTTGGCAATCTAGCCTTATGCTTCAACAATTGGCAGACTGTAAAAAGTTGATTTAAGAAGCTTCTTTTTTTTGCTAATTAAAGTTAATGTTTATATATGAAGTAACACGTTGCGGAACTTAATAGGTGCATCTATCTATAGCTTGTGGCTATAAATATCACCCGTATCAAAGGCAGCCTGTAAAAATCGGTCTCTTTTTTCTGCCGCGAGCGCTCGGTCGATAAACCATGTTGCACATATCGTCCAAAACATAAAAATTGAGTCTAACCGGATATCAGTTGGCTCCCGATATAAAAAAACTTTCATCGTATATTTCCTACAAAACATCCAACGCAGCGTCGTGTCAAAAAAAAACAGTCAAGCCATGGCCAACTACTTATAATTTTCATTTAGGATTTTCTTTTTTTTGATGGATAATATGATAATTTTTAAAATAATTTTACCCCAAAATGGGCCAAAAATACAAACACCGACTAAAAATAATGTAGGTTTTATTATTTGGTGCTTAAAGTATTAAAATTCCACCCTTCCCATTCCAAATTGTGTGTATTAATTTTGCTTCCGTGCTAATTAATTTATAGGCACCAAAAAGCCCTTCTTATATTCTTTAAACCAAATTTCGTTGAAAGTCGAAAAAAAAAAGAAAATATATATATGACTCTATTATTTTGCACATCTTACATAATTTTATTAATACTAAATAATTTACTACACAGGTATATTCATATTTCTACCTGCAACAAATTTAAACCCTTTTATTTCTATATCACAAAAGCCATCCAAATTAGGATCATAATAATAAGAAAAAGGGTTAATTACCATTTGGAATTAGGAATCGCAAATATCACATGATTTAAAATGGACATTATCAGTACCAAAAGGACCCAGGAACATTGGTACCTAAAGTAAATGTTATTTATTTTAAAACAGTTTATCTCAAACTGTTGTGTGGTTGAGAAGATCAATAATTTTTATAAGTTTAAGAGTAAAGAAATTACCCTGAGTTATTGCTGCCTTAGTATAGTCCGGTTTAAGTAAAATGAAATTGGAGGGTAAGATAAATCTAAGCACGGGCTTAAAGGAATGGGGGTAAGTGACCAAGTTGTTTTTAAATTTATTTTAACTTATAACGCCTAAAATAGTGATTTATATATTTAGATTTTACTTTTTAATGAAGATTGTTAGGTAGAGAAAACTAAGGCAATTTAACCAAATATAAAACAATAATTTATTAATTATTATTATTTTAGAATTTTAATTGTTTATTAAATTTTTTAAGAAAAAAATAAGTTTATAATATCCGCTTTTATTTTGTTCAGATAATACCAAAATAAACTTTTACTAAATTCTTAAAAGCTGTTTTTACAGTTTGATAGATATTTTTCTTACTGCAATTTTTCTTTTATTTAAGGAAAATATGGTAGGTGCTATTTTTCTTGTTACCATCTGCCTATTTTGGTGATTATTGTAATGATTTTTAGGGTACTAACCACAAAATTAGTTGACACTATGTAAGTACCTTAATTTAGAATAGCGTCGAACATTGGTTAAAATATTTTCGTAAATAACAATTGAAAATTTATTTGTACATACATTTTATATTTAAAAATTTTACAAAATAATTAAATAAGTTGTTTACAAATTTAAGTAAGTTGATAAACCTTACTGTTTAAACCTATTGCATGCAAGAAAAATTGGAAGGAGAAAAATTTAACGCTAGAAATATTTCAAACTGTAAAAACATTCTACAGAAAGCTGGTTTTAGATTTTAAAGTTAACGTTTAGTATTTGGGTCACACTCACCACTTTTTTGGATTTGTTCTTGTTATTAATTTAGTAAACAACTTCTTACATAATGCTTTGTCTGAAAGAATAGGTGAATGTATAAACCGGCTTTTAAAAGCTGGTTTTAATTAAGTAGTTTTCAAATGTGCTAGCTATATTATTCAATTTGTGTGTTTAGAAATTTTAAAAAAATTAATTTGAGCTTCTTATAAAAAATACGTAATTATTTTTGGCCCTAGATTTACAATTCATTATGTGCGGCACGTGACATCCAAATGTCATTTCATCTTTCCTGGATCAATTTTTATTATTTAGTTAGCAGACTTAGTTGTTATTTTGATATATTCGCGAGCTTTTTTATGTTTCTTATTGCCCGATTCATATTTTACTTAAATTTTTCTTTTAAGTGGGTTATTTCTTTGAGGTAACGTTTTTGTTGTCTAATTGTGCAGTGATTATAATTTAAAATACCGATATTTAATGTATGATGCTTTATTTTGTTGCTTTCACATTTAACAATTAAGCAAAAAGTTATTTTGATACAATTTTAAAGTCTTTTTTTACCACAAGGATTTAATGGTGTTCGACAAGTTTGACACAAAACAGGAAAAAAAGGTTTGTTGATCCCCGAACAATAACACAAATCTCTTGTGACGTCACATATAGGTAAGAAACCAGATCCATAATTTACCTTAATGAAACATGGTTCGATACACACGACACAGTATCCAAAGGATGGGTTGATTTCAGTCAAAACTGTCAGACGAAAGCACCTTCAAATAAAGGAAAACGCATAACCATAATACACGCTGGTTCAGAAGACGGATTTGTCCCAAACTGCTTGCTGTTGTCTGCAAAGAATATTAAGGATTCTAGCTTGGATTATCATGAGGATACAAGTGCAGAACTTTTTAAAAACTGGTTTCAAAATTATCTTTTAAAAAATATTCCAAACAACAGTGTTATTGTCATGGATAACGCAAGCTACCACAACCGTCTGCTACACAAAGCGCCAACTTCATCAAGTTCAAAAACTGAAATCCAGGAATATTTGTTAGAAAATGATATTTATTTTTAATTCAGTTACTAAAAAATGCATTTCTTGGAAGTCCTAAATTCATATGCAATTAAAAAACAATATGTATGTGATAATTTGGCTGAACAGGCTGGGCATACTGTCTTACGGCTTTCTCCGTATCACTGTATGTTTAACCCCATAGAGCATTTGTGGAACCAAGTAAAATCAAAGATCAGAGCAGAAAATGTTACACCTGCTTTAAGTCCCCGTGTTATAAATTTGATAAAAAATGTAATTACTAACATACCAGTTGAGAGCTGGAAAAATTCACTATACAGCACATTATAAAAATTGAGGACTCTTACATTTTTATCCAAAACAACATAAATCCTATTGTAATTAATCCCAATGATGACTCTGATAGTGAAACAGAATTAGATTTAGATATTTAGCTTAAAAATGTTATTATGTATAGATAATGCAGTTATAAATTTATTAAAACTTTGCATATATTTAATTTCTTAATGTAATTTTAAGATTATACTTACCTAAATAAACAATAAATTATAAATCTTTATATTATTAAAGTCCGTCCCTAATGTTCTGTCCTTTAATATCTACTGATCCGCAGTTTTATTGCTGTCGGCAGGTATAATCCATAAATGAAGACAAGAGCTAACACGGTATACTTTGGACAGACTATACCTAAATGTAATATGTATTGTCAAAGTAATTTCCGAATTTCTAAACAGAGATTTTTTTTTGGGTAAAATTTAATTTGTTTTAAATTTTCTCTCTTATTATTATTATTATTATTATTATTATTTTATTTTGTACTCCAATGTTGACTTTGTAATCGGAAATTTTATATTAAAAGCAATAAAATAAAAATTAAAGTGGTACTCATTTTTCTATAAATTTATGCATGATTTTTAGGGTTTCACGCGGAAAAGGTCGTTTTGTCGTGTTAGGAAACACTGACTTAAGCTTATATACAGTTTTTCCGCTTACTACTTTAAAAGAAATTTGAAAAAAGAGCTTAGTCAAGGGCTACATTGTATAGAATAAACTAGACTAGAACGGAAAAAATTGGGGTCATAACAAAGTACTATATAATTGTTTTTTTTTGCATTTGTGATTTGTGGACTGACTATTAAAATATATAAGCGGGAAATAGACTTAATTGCTGCTGCTTTGTACATACTGTAAAGTTTCTTTTTTTAGTAGATCTATAATCTACTAGTAAGCTGAATCTAATAAATGATATAGATATGACATTTTTGTTTTTCATGGTTCTTAAAAAAAGCATAGTTATTACCTATGTTTTATTATCTATGGACCTAATCAACTCAAGGCTAAAAAATAACGAAAGTAAATTAGACGGGGTTTTGATAAGTTTTATAACACAAATTAGTTGTAATAACATTGAAAATAACTATTATTATTATGTAAAAACTTACATAAATGAAAAACATTATTATATCCCCTTATTTCTATTAAGCTGATAAAAATAAAGTGGTTATGTTACTACCTTATAAACCATTTCACAAATAAAAAATTTCATCGTTTTTTTTTAAAGGAAATTCTAGTGAAGAGGGACAAAATTTGAGGTGTTTTTTTAAACGCTGTAAATGAAAAACGGTAAAGATTTTAACCCTTGGTTTTTTTTAGCAGATGTTTATTTATGTTAAAGAGTACAAAAAAATTTAGTAAAAAAAACTCAAAATTTAAAAAGTACAGTCCCGCAAAGTAGACACTAAAAGAAAGCCGCCCCTTTATTGACATGATTCCACCCTCTTTGATGATCTAAAAAAAAATCTTGGTTATTTCATAAAAAGCACGGATGTTTTGTTTCACGAGAGCGATTTGCAAAAAAAATCTCAAAATGGCGGCCATGTAAAAAAAAGAGTAATATTTTTTCCCCATTTTTTCAATTTCGGGAATTTTTTAAATATAGTAAAAAAAATTATTTAGCTTTTTGTCAAACGATAGCGACATATATTTAGAAGCTCTATACCAAATTTAAAGAAAATCTATCCACTGAAACTTGAGATAGCATGTCAACCGTTTCAATTTGGAGTCTCGTCAGTGATCGATATCAAAGATAATACTACTACGGATAGATGGATTATTTAAATGGGGCGCTCTGAATCAGTTAGGAGATATCAATCAATGCCTCCGTAAATGCGAATAAAATTAAGTCGGTAACCCCTGCCCCAGCGAAACAAGGTACGAAACCATGTGTGACGTTGCCAATGTCTGTCGCTTGTACCTTATTCGGAATACGAAGTAGCGAAAGCGGGCGGCTAAACGGGTTGTGTATTTTCTAGTCGCGTTTCATCACGCCAATAGTAAAGGCCTGCCGGCAACACTGTTTAACTTTCGTTCAAGGATTGAAATGTATAGCGCGAAAATCTCTCGATGGACATCGGCTCGCGTTAGCCAAAGTCCATTAGGGGTATCAAAAATATAGCATTGAATGGTTTATCTCATCTGTAGTAGTATTATCTTTGTCGATATACAACTATATTTTTGATCTCGTTTAATAATTAATTAAATTATTAATAAGTAATTAATTAAGAAATAATTATTTTTTTAAAAATATTCCTTTACAGGCATATTTTTGAGGATCTAAACTTTAAAAATATGCAAAAAAATCGATTTTTTATAAATTCTAGACTAAAACCCCCCTTAAGTGTAGTTTTCTGGATCTTTAAAAAATTTGCTTATTTCAAAAAAAGTGTTTAGAACTGATGAATTTTAGTATTAAACATGTAGAACTTATATGCAAATACAACATATACACCGTGCGCCCAGTGCCGTATCTAGGTATCAACGAAAACGAGGATTCCAGGTTTTTTTTGGTATGATGGCCTTACAAACTGGTGTATTGGCCACGAAAGTTTATAGTGCATAATTAAATATTTCTATTAGGGTCATAAAAAGAATAAAGGTCAAAGTTTATTTTATTACAAACATATGTTTGTGTGCAATGTATATTTACTATTATTCAAAAGGTATTATAACCTCATTCCCCGGAAATTTTACAAAGTTAAAGTGTAAAGTTGTAGGTTTAAAGTTTTTTAAACCGAAAATTACGTTTCTTTAAAATACCAATTTTGTGGTGAAATTTGTGACGAATTCTATATTTTCTTTTTATGACAATATTAGCCTGTATTTGAAAGATACATGATTTAGATAAAACAACTGTTTGTATCTGAATGAAAGAAGTGGAATGTAAATTAACTATACATCCTTATTTGCGGATAATTAAAAATAAATTTTCTCAACAATAAAATCGTAGTTACAAAAATAATGTGCATAGCAGGCCTACTAAAACGTAACATTTATACTTTAATAAATTAAATAATATGCAACAAAAAAAAAGAAATAGTGCTGCCCCCAATGTATAAAATACCAATTTACGCGCAGCCTAAATATTTAAAAAAATCAAAGAGTTACAGTCTTGCTGTAGGCATCAGAATAAATTGATATTTTATTAATAATTCATACATTTCCCAATCTTAATATATTAAAAAAAATTAAATTAAGTATCTAAGTTAAAAAATTATTATATTTTTTTGGTGTTATTTATTTATTTGATTAATGTTGTCAATAAAAAATAATAATATGACTACGGTCTAACAACTGATGAAATAGAAAATTTCATAGCGGTTTGCGCCCTCCACTTAGCTGCGCCCTTGGCGGGCACCCTCTCGCCACCGCCTAAATACGGTCCTGCGTGCGCCAGGTCAAGTTCCAGCCTATCGCAATAATGTCGGTCTCCTTACACATGAAGATATGAAATTTGGAAATATTTGGTTAAAAAATTTCTCCCATATTTATTTCTTAATTTAAAAAAAAACATCATCTAAAAACATTGAGAAAGTTTTTTTTTTTTTTTAAGTCAATCTTTTAATATATCAAAAAATATTATTAAAATACATTTATAAAAAATATACTACTGAGATTAAGTTGCCTATGCATGACTTATTTATGCAAGTTGGCTATCCTAATAACATTGTCCCATAAAATTTCTAAACTTTCCTACTTCCGCAGTTTCCAAAAAATATAGAAATTGATTTTTTTATATATATTTAACTTATTTAAAAATATAAAAAAAAAGAATTTATTATACTTTTTATGATTACAATAATATATAGAGATACTCGTAAGTTTCCTTTTGCCTATGTAGCCACTATTTACTGCTTACAGTTGGCTACTTTAGTAATTCGTCTCCCATAAGAATTATTACTCCTTTTCTCTACCCTCCGCAAATTTTCCAAAAGAATTAGGAAATGGCATTCTTTAAACGTCAAACTTGATAAAAATCCTAAACGAATGTTATGTTCTCCTTCTAGCTGTCACCAAGTAATTGCTGGGGTACTCGAAGGCTCAGTACTACCACCATCCTATTTCTCCTTTACATTAACGATCTACTCTCTTTCACAATTGATTGATAATGATAATTCCGTAGCACTACAACCCAGGGTGGGTCTTGGCTGCCTTGACTATCTGCCTCCACCTGGAACGCTCATGGGTCATCTCCCTCATTCTTGCTGGTCTACTCCAAGGATAGCCAGATCTTTAATGATGTTATCTCTCCATCTGAGCCTAGGCCGTTTTCCTGGTGGTGCTTCTTCCCATACCCGTTTGATTAGGCGATCGTTTTGGCTTCTCTGCACGTGCCCTGCCCATCTTAGTCTGCCGGACTTTATCTCCTGAATGATGTCAGGGCTTTGATATATGTGAGCAAGCTCAGCATTGCTTTTCATTTTATTCTGGCCGGTTTAAGGGTGTCGAACGGGGCTATATTATTATATCATGGGCAGAATTTTTCTCTCAAACCTTTTTAGCAGCTCTGTGTCGCGAACTGTCATTGTCCATGTTTCTCTGGCGTACGTTGCTACTGTACGTATTATTGTTTGATATTGATGATCTTTCACAATTATTCACATTAAATAGTTATGGTGATGAGAATACCTTTTAAATATAGACTCCATAAACCTAATACATATAAACTGCTAATGCCGTACTGCTGAATTGACCCCAAGAGTGAAAGAACGCTACGAGACGCACTCATGCTCTATCACTCTAACGCGCGCTCAATTGTCGCGCGTGACGACAAACTGCATAGAGCTGCAATGAGCACGCGCTGGAATAAGAGAACATGAATGCGGCTCGTATGGCGTTCTCTCTTACTCTTGGGGTCACTGCGGCTGTACGGAATCAGCAGTCTAGATGTAATATGTCTATGATAGACTCTTACAAATAGTACAGATTGCCATACTAATGGAATTCCTAACCTTATTTATTAAGAAGCAGAACTTTCATGAATTATAACAAAAGAAAAGTACGCTTTAGGTCTGTTGGTTATCCAGAAATAGAGTACTCTATTTTACACTTTTTTGTCAATGAAACGTTTGTTATCGTCAGTGTAATTTATAGGTGTTTGGTATGAATTCTGGTATACACTAGTCTTCACTTAACTACTCAACAGTCTGGAAGTTGTGAAGTTAGATGAATTTTTACTACAAGACTTTGTTTATAAATATAACCATAAAGTCATTTTTAATTTCTAAAATAAGCCTAAAATGCGTTTAGTATAAAAAACAAATACGGAACTTATTTACACTTAGTTCCACTTTTTTGTCCTACACTCACCTACTATGTCCTACTCTGAACTTAATAACAAACAGAACTTATATGTTATCTCTATCTCCGAGTGTAAATGGTGCATTTAAAACTATATATAATATAGTCAATTTTATATTAAAAGCTATATAGAAGCTTGTAATTTATACAATGGTTGCTATTTATTGCATTGAGTCTGGACAATCCGCTTTAACCTTTAGGCAAAGACGCTTTAAAATTTTTATAAAAATACGGTAGGTTCTCCTAGTAGCCTATTTTAAAAATCGCTGGAGCACGGAGCACTACGCTATTTCCGACGTTGCATTTTTTGCGTCTCAGCTCGATAGTTGCTCGGATTTATAGAGAGTAAAGGTAAGGAGGACCATCTCTTATGGCTGTTTGGCTCAAAAAGTGGCCCAGAAAAGCATTAAATAAAGAGGCGCTGGTGTAGCGGTGGGTAAGGTGTAAACTTGATCGCAATATATAAAGTAAAGTTTGGTAATTGTCTCAAAAGTTGCCTTCTCTCCGATTTTAACCAAATTTGGTATAGGGAGTTTTTTTGAGGCGCTGATTACGAATCTAAAAAATATTTTTTCGGCAACGTTTCGTTTTCGAGATATTCATCATCAAAGTTAAAAATCAAACTAACCTTATTTACATTATTCCCCCTCCTTTTTGCACAGAATTTTTACACCACATTGGCACACAATATTTTACAAACACCCTTTAAAAACTTGTTTTTATATTTATTTTACACCTTTTTTCCATTTAATTGCAAACCTCTACTTTCACACGCCAAAACATGGCGGCAACCATGTACACATCAGGGGTTTTATTAGTAAATATGGCTGCTGCCTTTGAACTTGAAAGTTTGCAATTTAAAGGAAAAAAAGCTGTAAAATAAATAAAAATACAAGTTTTTAAAAGGTGAGTATAAAATATTGTGTGCCACTAGTGTAAAAATCAAGAACTGTGTACAAAAAAAAGGGGGACTATAGTGAAAATAGGGTTAGTTTGATTTTCAACTTTGATGATGAATATCTCGAAAACGAAACGTTGCCGAAGAAATATTTTCTTCAGATTCGTAATCAGCACCCCAAAAAACCCCCGTAAACCAAATTTTGTCAAAATCGGAGAGCAGGCAACATTCGAGACAATTACCTAAAGTTTAAAAACGGTCCTTTGTAACACAGCGCTATCTTAATTTACTGCAATTAGAAGGCCATTATTGTTACACAGAGATGGTCTTCCTTGTCTTTGGACTCCATGTTCGGGCTACGAATTTTTCCTATGGAGGGTAGAGGGCAGGACAACTATCGAGGGCCAAAAGTAATTAGAATAGAGTAGAGTAATGAACAAGGACGGAAGAACTTTCGCTCTTATTTATAAATGTAAATAAATTTTAAATTTATCCTAAAAATATTTTTGGTAATAGCATTGTCTTTGTATTACAAAGACAATGGTAATGTCTAGAAAGTATCCGCAACTCCGATTTTAACCAAATTTAGTATACGGGGTTGTGCGGATCACGAATCTGAAAACCTTTTTGGAGGAAAGTTTTTTTGAGATATCCATCATCAAACTTGAAAATCAAACTAACATCTTTTACACTATTCCTCCTTCTTTTTGTACAGAATTCTTGATTTTTGCACTAAATTGGAACACAATAGCTTAGAAACACCTTTTAAAAACTTGTTTTTATATTTATTTTATTCCTATTTTTCATTTAATTGTAAAAATTCACTTTCAAATGCCGCAACCATGTATACAATAGGGAATTAATTTTTAAGCAAACATGGCGCTCCGTTTGAAAGTGATACTTAGCAATTTAATGGAAAAAGGTGTAAAATAAACATTAAAAAAAAGTTTTTTAAAGGTGTTTACAAAATATTGTGCCCCACTTTAGTGTAAAAATCAAAAATTGTGTACAAAAAAAGGGGGGAATATAGTGTAAATGAGATTAGTTTGATTTTCAAGTTTGATGATGGATATCTCATAAAAGAAACGTTTCCGCCAAAAAAGGTTTTCAGATTCGTGATCAGCGCCCCAAAAAACCCCCGTATACCAAATTTGGTCAAAATCGGAGTTGCGGCCACTTTCTAGACAATTACCATATTTTTTTATTTTCAGTTTAAACCCACTACGACAACTTTTTATGACACAAACAAAGAATTTTACAAGTGAACACTGAAACTGTTAACAAACCTCCACGTTTTTTGACAGTACTTAATAATTTTAGGTTATATTTACTTTAATTTCCTAACTTGGCAAACTTTTTATCTATCTATCTATCTATCGTCAAGTTATGGCTTTGGCTGCCAATCTTTTTTAATTCCAGCGACGTATAGCCAGCACTCCCCTTCCAGTCATCTGCTGCGATGTCGCAACATAAGCCTTTCCGGGCTTTGTCTATGGAAAATCTGGATAATCGGGCTATGTAACCCCCAGAAATTCCGACTAATTCTCAACGTAATCGATGAAAGGCACAACTAACGGTAGTCTAACCAAAAGCTGCTACTGTTACTGTGTACAAGCAGCTTGCTGTCAGTCTGACGTCCCACACTGCGCGCGCAAAGTATCCTCCGCCATAGGAAGATAACCTCGTGCACTACGTAAAATGTTACAACATCAGAAACTAGGCCTCAACCACTCACAGCGCTTAGCCCCAGAAGAAAGACCCCTATATTAATTGGCGGCGAGTTCCCCTTCGATTTTCACGAGCAAAATCACTGTTTTCCGCGCCACTTCGGTCGATTCCAACGAAAAAGCTAGAGCTTCCAAATGCGTGTTCACTTGATGAAAGTCGAAACGGAAGTCCCTGGCAAACTTTAATTTGCCAACAACTGTCATTTTCATACCATACCCTTTGCCTATGCTAGCGCCACTTATTTACTGCTTACAGCTGGCTACTTTTTCAATTCGTCTCCTTTTCTCTACCCTCCATAAATTTTCCACAAAAATTAGGAAATGACATTCCTTAAACGTCAAACTTGATAAAAATCCTAAACGAATGTCATGGCTGAGATTCTGTAAGAAACATAAGGAAAAAGATCTCTTTTTATCGTAATAACTGTCATATTACCGATTCTGTAACCCACTTTCGGCCATGATCGACTCAATCGAATAAGAGCCGAAGTTAAAAAGGAAAGCGACTAAAATTTATGTGTCCTTTTGGCATTTATCTTTGTCTTTTACATCTTAAAAAAATCTTTCCTTTTCTATTCACTCCCGTTGCGCTTTACCACAATTTTTATTTAACGAATTTAACCTTAATCTTTCATATTCGTGAAATCCAAAATTAGATTAGTCCTTTGTGTACGTTTATATATTTTGATTTTAGTTTTTTTTTGTGATACTTTTATCAGAAAACTATTATTTTAAGTTAGAGCTAGAGAATTTGATTTTGTTTTTGGTTAATTTTATTGTAGTATAATATGCATAGACTGTTGTTTTGCTATTAAAGCTAGAGATTTTGATTTTAGTTTTTTTTGTGATACTTTTATAGAAAACTATTATTTTAAGTTAGAGCTAGAGAATTTGATTTTGTTTTTGGTTAATTTTATTGTAGTATAATATGCGTAGACTGTTGTTTTGCTATTAAAGCTACAGATTTTAATTGTAGTTTAATTTTTTTTTGTGATATTGTTACCAGAAGACTATTATTTTAAGTTAGAGCTAGACAATTTGATTTTGTTTTTAGTTAATTTTATTGTAGTGTAATATTTATAGACTGTTATTTTGCTATTAAAGCTAGAGATTTTGATTTTAGTTTATTTTTTTGTGATTCCGTTACCAGAAAAGTATTATTTTAAGTTAGAGCTAGAGATTTTGATTCAGTTATTTTATTGTGATACTGTTACCAAAAAACTATTATTTTAAGTTAGAAGAAAATTTACTTATGGTTAAGGATATATTTCTGTAAATAAAACAGAATAGTTTATTTTTAGTTAAACAATGTTTATTAAAAAAATGTATTTTGTTTTATTTTAGAACATTATAATAAACATGTTAAAAAGTACTTTTGTTTTTCTGTACATAAAAAAAGAATACATCTATTAAATCAATACAATTATGGTTGATTAATACATGTAAAGTAGTTAAACTAAAGCAAATAACCAAATTTAGTTGCTTGCATCATGTAACAACTACATTTTGATTAGTGTATGTAGGTGTTACATGATATAAGTAAACTTTGGTATTTGCTGCAATAACTTTAGCCACTTTAAATGTCTATATTTGACTTATTTTAAGTAGAACTTAACTTATTTTAAGGAACATGTTATTAGATATTAATCAAACTAATAGACAATCCCATTGAAAACATTTTAACAAACAAATACAAATTATATATGTTAAATAAAATAAAAAAAATCTACCTAAAATATCTGTTAACAATGTCTTGTCTTATTTGCCTACCTACATTTAAAATATTATTATTATTATTATTATTTACATTGTCATCATTAAAAATAAATAAATCATGTTCACCTAAATCTTCAGGTAAAGGAATAGCTGCACGAATACACATATTATGGAGAATAGCACATGCATTTGATATATTTCCTACTTTAACTGGGTTATATCTAAGTTTTCTTTCCCCTAGCAAACATCTAAATCTACTTTTAAGTACACCTATGGTCCTTTCTACTGTGCTTCGTGTGATTTTATGAGCCCTGTTGAACCTGCCTTCAGGAGAGTCGGCATTGGGTAAATCTAAAAATAATAAGAATAATAATCAATGTCTTTGTCTTGGAAAAAATAATAGATACACTTTCCAAAGTATATTACTTTAAAAATGTGTTTCTAAAAATAGAAAGTTTACAAAACTTGTGTACTTTTACACTTACCTCTAAATGGTGTCATCATCCAAGGCTGAAGGGGATAGCCTGAATCAGCCAATAGCCATACATTTCGTTCTCCTGTAAAAATTAAAAAAAAATTAAGATCATACCTTTTGCCTTGGTAATAAAGCAACAGACTTTCTTCTATATATTACATTTTTTAGCATCTTTATTTCTTACAAAATAATCTGATAAAACTAATATTTCTTGTTTCACTTTGTTGCATAAAAAATTGAGATTTAATTGCTTAACAATAGCTGTGGATATATTTTTTTATAATTTAATTTTATGAATTTACTAAATTTAAGAATCAATAATTCATTTTAAAGTTTATAACACACACACACATTATAAACTTATTGAATCAGATTGTTTATAAGCATTTCTAATCAAACATTAATAGTTTTAAAAGTGTCTAAATACTAGCCAATGAAGAAATCTACCATATTTAAAATAAAAATGTCAAAATAGATAAAAGATAGTGTGAAAGTTTAACCAACATTGCCACCCAACTTTTAATAATAATAATATCTATTTTTAAATTAAATTAAAAAACAGACACATTATATATATTTTATATAAGGAAGATAGTGGAAGATAATTATTATACTGATATTTAAAGATGCAAAACCAATGTGAATTTAGTTTTTTTTTTATTTATCTAAGACATATCCTTAATTCTATAAGTTTAAATGCTATTGGATGTTTGTATTAATTGTTTTACTAACCTTGATTAAATGATTCTTCCAATAGAGTTTTCACTTCTGATGATCTCCAAATAAAAGAGTCATGACTGGAACCTGGAAATCGAGCATCAATATGCAGTATTTCCAGATTATAATTGCATATGATCTGCACATTTTTTGAGTGAAACCCTTTTCTATTTATAAAATTATGCTCTTCTGCACTAGGTGCTATAATAGCAATATGTGTGCAATCTATACAGCCAATAATTCCTGGAAAACCTGCCTTTTCCATGAAACCAGCTTTTATTTGTTGTCTCCTGACTTCATTTTGGGGAAATGATATCCATTCGTTTGCTAAATGGTTCACGATCACTTCAGTAACTTCAAGCAAAGAACGACAAACTACTGGCTGACTTGAAGATAATAAATGTTCTTCCCCGGTACTTCTCTGGTAACCACCTGTAGCCAAAAATCTCAATGTAATTAATATCCTTAACTGGGGGGCAACTCGAGTTTCTCGAACACTTTCGTTTAAGTGAGGCACTACATTTAAAAACAGATACTGCACCATATCCTTATTAAGGCGAAACAAGTCTATAAATCTTTGTTCAGGCAGAGAAAAGGGGTCACTCTGGTCACGTAATACAGCCTTTTGCACCCGAAGAAGGTAATTCCTCTCCTCGTTCTCAATTTCATTAATTAAAAATCTTTCGACAGGAAGCATTTTGTACAGCAACGTAAAAACTTTCTTTTTAATTTTACAAAACTTCAAACAACCTCAAAGCACAAAGTCGACGTATGTCAAAGTAACAACTGACAACTGACATTCGTGATCATGACGTATTTTCGAGAAAATAAGACGAAAAGTGGATGTTTTTAAAATGAGTAATAAGAAATATTCCCAATTATTATAAGGATTCGAGTGTGACCGAAAAATGACGATATCACACGAAACAAAAAATAATCTATTATAGAATACGACCTTTGAAAGAGATAAGGATCTCTTCCTTTTCTTTATCCCTATTTTCCCTTTCCTTATTTTTGTTACAGAATCTCAGCCCATGTTCTCCTTTTTGAAGCTCCGTCATCAAGAAATAATGCAATTTTCTTTTAAAAATTCATTTCCCTGGTCTAGAAATACTGCCATATTATCTAAATGAAACTTATACATAAAGAAATTGATAAGGGGGGTCAGGGGTAAGTAATAAATTAGGGAAAATTCGAAAAGTTGAAATTTGGAGGTTACCTTACATGCATTTTGACCCTTCTAGCCCATCTGTTCTATTTTAATAGCTGTTGTGTTTGGATATTTAAAGCCCGATTTGAAATATTATGACAAAAAGGACTGAATTTTATTTAAAGAAGTCCTAAAAGGGCTAGATTACCATTAAATGGATGTAATTATCTCTACCTAGATCAGAAAGTGTCCATCTTTCAGATGATTGTGTCGTTCTTTGGTCGTTCTCAACGGTTTGCGTTTGACAGCACCATAGACTGAACACTTGTTCTTAAAATTATGTTATTTTTGATTAATAAGCTAACATGGTTACAATCAATTTAAATATTAAATCAGTATCATGTCCATGGAGTAGAAAGTTTAAAATTGATGCTGGATTTGTGTAACTTCTTAATTGGAATTGTATCATTAATGATTAAGAACTTGGCTTCTGATAAAATGTTTTAAACCCAATATCACCCACTGCTCCTAAAATTAGGGAAACCTGAATGTAAGGTTCCAAATTATATTAGCACTATACTTTCAGTTAAGGTCCTAATGTAAACATAACAAAAATGTATAATATTAACCTAATTTAAAATAAATATTGATACATAAAAAAAGGTGACCATGATTTCTAATTTACCTAAATTAACACTTACAAGGTGCAAAAATATATAAATATGAAAAAAATATCTAGAATAAAGAGCTGCAGATTTTTTGTCTAAGGTCTGTTTTTTATTATGCTCACAAAACTTTTTAAAAATCATGGATAGAAACTTTGTGCATAATTAAAAACAAATTTATCCTTAGTAAAATACACAATTTTAATCAGCATACTTCATATGGAGGAGCTGTTTAGCTTTCTGGCACTATTTTTATATATAATTTAATTTAACCATTTGAAATATGGTTATTTTCAGGTTTTCTTATTTGTAGAGTGACATTTTTTTTCTTCTTTTTCAGTTTTTATTTTTAAATTAAATGCCACCATAGTGGACTTTTTATTTTTATTTAAAATAAATTGTTTACTTAAAGAGGCAGAGCTACTTAATCGTCCACTGTAGTGCAATGTAATGCAACAGATAATATTTACATAAAAATAACACAATTTGTAGCAAAGACTAAAAAAACCTACTTAGCAACAGGGATACTGTAAATGTCTACATTATGTAGCACTTAAAGTAAACCATAACAAAATCTGGATATATTTGAACATAGTTTGCACAAATAAATGAACAAAATAAATGAATAATAATATGATTAATTATGATTATAATTAATTTCAATTAAGATAATTACTTGGAATAAAACTTAGTCTATGAAACTCAGAGTGCAATGAGCTATAAGACTGGATAAAAAAACTCAGGGTGTAACTCTGCTTTGAGATATTTTGTGGGAAGGTAAAATTGCATTTTACTTTGGAATTTGTTTGTACTAAAGCATATTTGAGATACATACTGTCATACTTATAAACCCAATAATTTCCTAGTTATTTTAATGTTTCGCCGATTTTATACCAAGTTATATTTTACTTTTTATTTTATAGGGACTGTAAAAGAAGTATATGTAGACTTTATCGTGACTTATTGTGCATAATTCTTTGTTAAGGGCACTTCCCACAAATTTCAATTTTTTAAAAATAAGTTGCCATATTTAAAGCCCTGTTGCTAGTTTAGTTCAAGCTACTAAAGTTTTCGTGACAAGAAGCTAAAACGTCGAAAATTCTTCAGTGATTGCAATATGTATTTAACTTTTTCGAAGGTCTTTTAAAAGACCGAGGGATCCCCATGAGCTTGGGAAACCTGGTGCACTGCACCTCCTAGCCTTCCGATACTACATGATAGTATTTCGAATTACATAAAAGAAATAATTTAAGCCACATATTCGTTGAGATAATTTCTATTTAAAAAATTTAAAAATGGTTGATATTTTTAGTTGGTGGGGTTTTATAATATATTGTTTTTAAATTGGTTTTTTAAAGGTGGGTATTTTAGCTAAGAGGGACTGTATGAGCTCAGTTTAAAGAAAAAGCAAAATATATATAAAGGACTACCAAAATGCTAAAGTGGTCAAGACAGAACTAAATAAATTATTAAGAACGTTACGATAACACCAAAATGACAATATTAAATGTAAAATGGGTTTTAAGAAAACTTTTTTTGTCAACATTTACCAATATGTAAATCAGTATTATTGTGTAGTATAAATTTACTAATTAGAAATATATTTTAAATAAATTTAAAAGAATGTTTTAAATATTATGCCTTTTTCTAATTGTTTATTAATTGGTACTAAGTAATTTAAAATATCACCATTTAAAAAAAAAAAAATATATTTAATCAAAACTCTTTACCTACTTGAAAAAAAATACATCCATCTTTATGGTCGACTTTATTGTGGTCAAGAAATATAAGAAACCTTTTTTTTTACTGATCATAAGCTAAAAGCAAATAAATTTTTTTATATTTGTTAGTTAATTTAACATAACCAATTTAACACATTACTTTTTTAGTGTTGTCACCCTGATCCCTGAAGAACCTGAAGACATGTGGCATGCTTATAACCTTATATCAGAAGGAGACTCAGTTAAAAGCTCTACAATTCGTAAGGTTCAATCTGAGTCATCTACAGGATCTTCAACATCCAACCGAGTAAGAACGACGTTAACTATAACAGTAGAAAATATTGATTTTGATACTCAAGCATGTATGTTGCGATTAAAAGGGAGAAACATCGAAGAAAATCAGTATGTCAAGGTTCGTATCAAGTTTAACCATATTTTATACCATTACTGATTAACACTCAAATTTACATTAAAAGAAAATATTTTGTTTTTTTTATTATGTAACTTAATCATTTTAATTACCATACTTTTTTTTCCAATAACTGTTTTTTTATAATCTCTGATAACATTAGTTTTTCTTTTACCTTGTCTAAAATATTTTGACCCTGGGTCAACTTTTTAACAATTTCGAAAGAAAAATTTCTGTTCTTTAGGTTTTTTTTTAGCCACTTGAGACGCATTTTGTATTTTTCCTTTTTGTTTTTTTTTAGTTTATTTTCCAGTTTATGTAGTTTATCATTAGGTGCTCTTAAATGTCTCTGTCTTTGCGACAGACCTTGCTTTTTTCTTCTGTCATTGTTATAAATTATATGATCAGGTATTGGAGTTGCTTGAGAACTACATTTGTTTAGTTTTGCTTGTAAGACTTTGGCTTCTTTTTTTCTTATACAACAAGCTTTGCTGTGATCCCACCACATCATCTGTCATTTCTTTAATTTCCCTTATTTTTCCTGCTTTTTTACGAGCTTATTACCTTTCTCTTTTTAACTTATTGTCTTTCAGGATCACTTTAGGCTCTCTTAGCTTCCTTGTAGCGCTTCCCTTTGTGTTTGTGCTGTTTTTGTGTTTTTAGGATTAATTTTTTTTTGTGGAGAGAATTTGTGGATGTAAGAGCCACATTCAAAAATATGTAAAATATTTTTGTATTTAAACAACAATTTAACTCCATTGAACAGTTTCATATCTGTGAATATGGTTCTTTACAGATTCGATTTTAATGGAGATTAGGTATTTCTAAGTATTTGCAACATCTTTCTTTTCAAAATAAATATAATAAGTGCTGGTCCACCTAATAATAATCTAAGAGCTGACCCGATAAGAATAAAAAATGAGGAAAAAATACTTTAGACTTGTACTTCACAAAACTAATATCTTCAAAGGACTACTTAAAAAGAATCAGAGTAAAACACATTTTAAAACACTCTTTTTTTATGACAGCCACCAAATCGCTTGCATGTTAGGACAGGCAGAGTAAGATCTACCAGAAAGACAGGATTTACCCTTTGAATAACGACATCTAATGACCAAATGATAAACTGAAAGGTTTTAACAAGCAGAAAATAATTTTTGGGAAAGTAAAAATAATTTTTTGTTTTTACAAACTTTATAATGTTTATTTATTAGGTGTTCATTTCTTATTGTACAACACAGTGTAAGTGCAATATGTTTATTTTAGCAGATAATAAAGAATTGTTAAAATTAGGTAGGGTGGGTAACACTTACGGAGATGAGAATTTTCAACTAAGTCAATTTATATAAAATTTCTACTAAATTTTTAAAGGTACTTAAACTACTGAATACCTTGCTGTAAATGTTCTATTGTGTAAAGAAACTCATCAACTACCTTGATGACTACTAAACCTGTCTAGTGAACTATTAAAGTTATTTTTTTTATCTCTGTGACAGCTCACGAAGGATTTTTCATGTACATACATATATAATATATGCTATACATACATATACATACATGCTCCTAGGTACCAGAGTACCGTGAGTGCCGGGTTTTCCGATGTTTAAACCATCTTTTTTCCCCAATTCCGTCAACGCTGTCCAAGCACTGAAACATGCAAATATTGCATTTCACAGCACCTTTTAGACAACGCGGTAGTGCCACCACGGACGTTATTTTAAATAACTACTACCTATATATGTCTCCCCGGCGAGGATTCTAACCTGGATCGCCGGCGCGGCGAACCGAGACTCTGACCACTACGCTACCGAGGAGACAATACTGACGGTTTTTCTTTTTTTATCTCAATTTTTATAAAATCATTGTAATTTTCCATAATTAAAAAATGTTTGTGCAGTGTGTTTATTTTACCAGACAATAAATTATAATTAAAATTAAATAGGGTGGGGAACGCTCACAGAGATCAGGATTTTCAACTTTGTCTATTTATATAAAATTTATTTATACCCTTAAACCGATGATAAGAGAAAATTTTGGTTTTTCCAAGTTTTATGGCAAATAATAACTATATTTTTTTAAATTTTTATGACAACAAAGTTGCCCTTTTCATGAGAACTACCCGCATATGAGTACTGCATGACATGGAATAGGAAAAGAATTTTAATAACATGTTTTGCTTTTCTTTTTTTATCTTTGTTTTACAGTCTTTTAATTAAGATATTTTTACTTTAGTTTTAATCCAAAAAATTAAATTAACTTTTAAGAATTATTTATTTTTAATTTTAGATGGGTGCCTATCACACGTTAGATCTAGAACTAAATCGCAAATTCACTCTCCGCAAATCCGAATGGGACTCCGTTTCTTTAGAACGAATAGAGATGGCGTGTGATCCTGTAAAATCAGCCGACGTGGCTGCTGTTATTATGCAAGAGGGACTAGCGTATGTATGCTTAATTACATCAAGTATGACAATAGTTAGAGCAAAGATTGATGTTAATATTCCAAGGAAAAGAAAAGGATTCGCTCAACAACATGAAAAGGTAACTTGTAGAAAGGGGCTTTAATCTTAATTGCCTTTTATATATATTTGAAGGCAAATTATTTTTTTATATATTTTAAAATGGAATTTTGATAACATCGATCTAATTTTAAAAAATATATGTTATTATATCTTGGATGAAATTACTGCAAAATTCAATAAACTTTACCTGTTTCTCTAGATTTTTTTATTTTTCAACTAAAGAGTTGTGATGTAACGATCGGGTAATAACAGGACTACTGCTCGGCAGAGCTGTCAAAACTTAAAGTACTTCAAGTAAAATTTTACTTGATGTACTTTTTTGTACTTCAAGTATTTTACTTCAAGTACTTTTTATTAGGAGGTACTTGTACTTGTACTTGATTAGTTTTTATGAAGATGGATGGTTTTTTACTTGGTTTGACCAAGTAAATTACTTGAAGTATTTATTGAAGTACTTGGAGTATTACAATGTACTTGAAGTAAAAAAAAGTACTTCAAGTAAAAAAAAGTACTTTAAGTAACGAAAGTACTTCAAATAAATAAAAAGTACTTGAAGTAAAAACAATACTTCAAGTAAATAAAAAGTACTTGAAATAAAAAATCAACCAAGTATTGCATTACGGCGCTTATTTGAATTGGATCCAACAGCAAGACAAGTGTAACTATGACTGAGAATTAGACTTTTTGTTCTTTAAATCGGTCTTGTGTCGACGTGTAAATTATAAGTGCTCTGGTCTAGTGAAAATAAAAAAAGATACCTAATAGTAGAAGGTATCCCAAGAATAGATTTTGGGTGCCAACCTGCTGTAGGCACCCATATGAAAACACTCGCTTCTGACAGATGTATCGGATGCCAACGGGTGCCAATGCCAACCCATTGACAACCACAGGGAAAAAACCTATTTTGGGAAAAACCAATATAAACCATTGTAGGCCTAAGCCTAAGGCCGAAGCGCTCACCCGAGTACGGTATTGTAGGCCTGTTGCCATAAATTTACATACGAAATTTTACATTATTTCGGACATCGAATGCATAAGATCCCGACTTAAAACGGGACACTTAGCAACCCTACTTGTTTTCCTAACTATAGTTTTTACCGACGGGCCTACTTTTCAATGACGTAGGGTTCAGTCTTTAAAGCTTTTAGGAGTTGTTGGAAAACCCCGTTTTGAGGAATAAACCCTCTAACTTCCTTACAAAAAATACTACTCAAGTATAATTTGTTTTACTAGAAGTACTTTTAATTAATTCAAGTACTTTTATGTACTTCAAGTACTTTGGTTTACTTCAAGTACTTTGGTGTACTTCAAGAACTTTGTTTTACTTCAAGTACTTTGGTTTACTTCAAGTAAAATACTTGAGTAGTACTTCAAGTACTTTTTCAATTTACTTGAAAATGCAAGTACATTTTAATGAATTCTTGGTACTTGTACTTGAAGTAATTTTTAAAAAATCAAAAACTTGGTACTTGTACTTGAAGTACTATTTAAGAGTACTTTGACAGCTCTGCTGCTCGGTAGCCTTGCTATTCTTGTGTTATCTTTTATTTTCATTTTAGGGTTTAACGAAATTTTATGAACAGGTGATGCAAGCTATATTAAGACACATAGATTTTGATATTGTCAAATGTATACTCATTGGATCTCCTGGATTTGTAAGGGATCAGTTCTACGAGTATATGTTCCAAATGGCTGTCAAGACGGACAACAAAGTACTGATTGACAACAAATCTAAATTTATGTTAGTTCACTCTTCATCTGGATTTAAGCATGCATTAAAAGGTAACATTAATTTACTTCCATTATCTGTAATAGTATATATGTAAGCAATTGTCTCTGACCAGCCTTGGAGCTAGTGGATGCATTTATTTGTAAGGTTTTTCCTATTTAAATCTGTAATTTTTTTAGAGGTGCTGCAAGATCCATCAGTTGTAAATAAAATATCAGACACAAAGGCTGCTGGGGAAGTAAAGGCCCTAGAAAACTTTTACACAACTTTACAGTGTGAACCTGCCAAAGCTTTTTATGGCAAAAAGCATATTCAAAAGGCTAATGAGGCTCAAGCTATAGAGACTTTATTAATTTCTGATAGACTTTTCAGGTATGTAAAATATTTTTAGTTTGTGGTTTACAACTTCGGTGGTATTTGACCTCATGGCATTCATAGCAGAAGCCTTTGACCAGGGGTAGTATGTGAATGCTGCATATTGTAAAATGTCAAATGTCTTCAATTGTGTGTCTTATAATATCTTGCTGGATAAGCTCAGAGTATATGGCATGAGTTAGACCAGTGAATCTAATTGGCGGCTACCTGTCAAATCATTAACAGGTATGCTTAAAGGGATGGGTTTGTTATCTTGGCTAAGGATAGTGTGAATTGTATAAGTATTAATAAGTTTGATAAACTGATTAGTGGGAAAAAATTTAAATTATCTGTAGCTTTTAGTCAATATTTTAACATGTTTATCGTAAATATTTATAGGTCTCCTTCAGGTGATTCAAAAAATTGCAGATTGGTTCTGGTCGGAGATTTTTACATAGATGCAGGTCAAAATTCTAATATCTTAGTCTGAAATGTATTTTATTGTCATTTAACTTAAAATCACACGTTAACCTATTTACTAGAATTACAAATAATAGCTCTACAAAAATAGATTAGATTAGATTAGATTATTTGAGCGGAGATGGCGAAAAATGACCTCCACCACTGCAACCTTACCAGATTTATTGTGGTTTCTCCTATCGTTCTTTAGAGTACCTTGTCCAAGCCCGTCTTCTTAACTAGACTCCAGAGTCTCGACACTGGCCACTCCATATAACTTGCCGGTTTTGGCTTCTCCTCCCCAAGCCTAGTAAACCTAAGCCTGCATAGTGCTTCGCAATGGCACCACACATGTAAGGCTGTTTCTTCAGCCTCCTGGCAGAACCTACACATGCTATCCTCCACCAGGTTTATTCTTTCCAGGTGCTTGTTGAGTTTACAATGTCCTGTTAGTTGACCTACCGTTATCCTTACGACCTTACGGCTGTGGCTCAGTAGGTCCGATGTAAACTTGGCCGAGCGGGTCTTAATGAACTGCTTTGCCTGTCGTTGTCCCGGTGTTTGTACCCACCAGCTTTGAAACTGTCTGTCTACCCAACTCTTAATAGATGCTTTGAAGAGACCTGCCGAGATACCGCAGAATGGCTCCGGGCCTATCATTTCCGCGGCTGATCCTTTTTTGGCTAGGTCGTCGGCCTCTTCGTTGCCTGGATGGCCCTCGTGGCCTGGTACCCAGGCTACCGTAAGTTTGTTTGCCAAGCCGACTTTTTCCAGGGCCTGTATACAGTCCTCGACTAGTTTGGAATTAACTTTTGGGGAACTGATGGCCTTCAGGGCCGCTTGGCTATCTGAGTAAATAACGATATTTTTTCCTTTACTCCCTTTTTCTTTAATCCTCACGGCGCAATGCACTATTGCTGCGATTTCCGCTTGGAAAACCGTGGCGTGCTGACCGAGACTTAAGATTACCTTTTCTCTAGGCTTATCTCCATAGATGCCAGCTCCTACACCCTTGTTGGTCTTGGAGCCATCTGTATACCAGATATGATCGGCTTTGATTGGAGGGCCTCCCTTCCAGTCCTCCCTATCTGGTATACAAAAATAGATTATTTTTGTTCAAATTTTGAAAATGGTTGTAATGGATAAAACAAAACACACAGACCTAAGTGATCACGACCTTTTGGTGCATAATTTAAATCTCGAGTAAGTCAAAACATTAAAAAAGGATTACCTTATATTGAGAAATTTTGCATGCAGGAATATTTAAAATATATATATATATAAAATTAATTATAGCAATTGGTCTAGGACTAAAAAAAAAAAATGCTACTACCTCGTCAGAAAACTTTTCTCTTTTCTATCAGTTCATTGTCCAAACAATGGGCTCATGTTTTCCTAATAAAGAAATTATAAATATCCATAAGGAATATATAATCAACGGAATATCTTGTAAAGATAAGAGGTGTTTGTCAAACATTGCTAAATTTACAAATAACCAGACCTTTAACTTTTAAATTATAAATTTCTTTTAAAGATAGTTATATTACTAGCTAAAAATGTTTTATTCTGAAGAAATAAGGGCCGCAAAAAATTCAAAGAAAAAACCTGGAATATTATAAATAAAATTGTCAAAGGAAAAGTAAGCAAAAAATCTAAGACCCCCAAGGGTGTACAAATCCTAGCAAAATTGCACAACACTTAAGTAATTTTTTTCTTCAAAAGTCAGTAAATCCGTCAATACTCCGCAGGAGCTTTACTTTTTACTTTCCCACCGGCGGAGGAAAAAGTGTAGCGACATAGATATAACCAAGCAACAAAACTAAAATTTTTATTTATTACTCAATTGAATATTAAATGTACTTAAAGAACGTTTCACGAGGGTTTGTACTTACGTCATCAATGACGTCATGACTTGGAAAAAATGGTTGTCGTAGCTAATTCATATATATTCAATGCTGTTCACATTTTTAATTAAAGTTAGGCAATATTGATGCAAGTACGTTTCAAAACGCTCTTTAGAGAACGTTCAGAATTGTTTTCTAATAAAATTTTTAATTCATCATAATCCGATTGCACCAATAAAATTGTTAATGTTCTTAAGGTAAAGCTAAGCTTAAATCAAAAAATTGGACCAGCGTTATCGGCGGATTCAAGATTCGCTTTATCTCAGCCTAAAAATATCTAGACTTAACGTTATTCTTGTCTCAATTTTGTTGATTTTTTTGTGTTTCTCATGATGAAAGACCATCGAAATCCCCGATTTTTTAGAAAATGGGTGTTTTAGTCGGCATAATGGAACAAGTAATTATCAGAATACAACATTTTTGGAAAGATTTCATTTTTTAAAGCCAACAGTGTTAAGCCTTATAGAAACCAGAAAGAAATACCTGGAATATAATACATAATATAACAATTTGCAGCAGGGTTGCAAGGATTTAAATCAATTGATTTTAATCACGATTTAAATCACTTGATTTTTTTAAATTTAAATCATGATTAAAATCAAAAATAAAAATTATAAAAAAATTGGGTTATGAAGAAAAATCGAAACAAAAATAAATTACGTTAGTATAGTAAATTAATTTATTACAAGAACACAAGAACACATAGATAGAAGTATTATTGCAGAAAATATTCAAAACAAAAAACAAATTTAATTGTAATATTTGTGAAGAAACACTAGTTTGGCAGCATTTTCAGTACCTAATCGATTGCGTAGTTTAGAGTGCACTAAACCAAATGTTGAGAATATCCTCTCTACTGATGCAGACGAAGCAGCTGCACAGAGCAGTTGTGTAATTATGGGAAGTTCTTTTTCAATAATATCTGCGTTTCGTTGTGATTTCCACCAGTCAATAGGTTTTACGCTTTTCAGGATATCATCTTGAAACATAATATCGTTAAAAGACTCTGATTTGGCAAGAAACTTGATGATTAGTGGTAATAAACCACTATCTGGATACAGTTCTTTTGCAGTTTGTAATGCCATATTGTTTTCAGTATATGCCAAACTTTGTGTTTTCGTTGGGTCGATAAGAAATGCCAGCAAATGATACGGGGTTATACACATATTATATCGATTTTTAAATTTTTGCAGTTGATGTAATGTCAGATTAGTTTCTTCAAAGTAATCTTCTAATATTTTAAATTGCTCTAGAACATCTGAAATAGTGGCGTCGGTCTTTTGCAACCTATCTATGGCAATGGAAATTGGCTTAAAATTTTGAGGTAATCTTCAGCACTTTTTCCTGATAATACTGTCAATCTTTTCTTTGTGTTCTTCACTGATTCTAAAAAGTATGGGCCATGATTCGGTAAATACTTGCAAGCAGTCTGCAAGCGAGTTCCATCGAACATCACTAGGTATAACTAGTTTTTTGCCTCCTTCTTTGGCATATGTTGCAGATGCAAAATGATTGTTCCTAAAGTACTTTACGATTTGGACTACATGCTCTTTTTTATCAACGATTTCCAAATCTTTACATAATAAATTTAGTATATGTGTAGCACAGCCATATGCTATTACATTGAATTTATCAGATGCCTTTATTTCATTTTGCATTGCAGACATGTTAGCTGCATTATCTGTCACGAAACTACTCACTGTACAATCATACTCGGTTTTTAGTTTGTTTATAAGGATTGCTGCAATTTATGTTAGGTAGTCGGATGTATGTGGATGCCCAGTTGTATCTACAGTGTCGAATAGAAAGGAGGAGCCATTTTCTGCAGTAACTGTTGCACATACTATGGGTTCATTATGCACATTAGACCATCCATCGAGTGAAAGACAAACGTTACTTCTAGACAACCCCTTAAAGCATTTGCTTCTTTCTTCGGTATATATTTGATCAAGCAGTCTGCCTGACACATGGTTTCGACTGGGCGGTACATATCCAGGTCGCAGTAGTACTATAGCTCTCTTAACTTCGAATTGCTCCAGGCAGATGAAACTGCTATTAGTTGCAGATTGCCAGAGGGCTCTGGCAATCTGCTTATCAATTTCATTTTTGGCAGGCTTACTAGTACGTACAACAAAAGACATCAGAGATCCAGAAGAAGTTGTGTCAGTAATGTCAGTATTACATTCTTTTCTTTTTTACTGGGATTGAAGGGGAAACTGAGTGCGACGTACTTGCTTGCTGAAAGTTTTGTTCAGTTTGAATTTGTGACGTATTTATGCTTGAAGTACGTTGTACCTGCAATTAAAAAAAAACAATATGAGGCTTCAATTGTCCATAGATGATAGATGTATGTAAAGTATCTAAGAAAACACATTGGGTCTGGTGCGCTTTATGTGTCACGGAATTTTATAATTTTTCTAGTTTGGTTTCATCAGCCCGTCAAATAGAATCGATTTAATTTAAAGCAAAAAATAAAAAATCGTTGAATGAGCCACTTTTTTGAGAAATAAAAGGTGTTGTGTTGTCATAGTTACATACCTTAATAGTTACTTGGATAAAAAATAAAAAAAATGTATTTTTTTCAGAAAATATTGTTCTTTCAAGAATTTTTTGTTGCAAATAGTTTTTAGTGTTAAAAAAAACTTATCAATTCCAAAGCATTTTCAAAAATTGTGAAATTCCGTGACACATAAAGTGCACCAGAAACCAACACATTGATCACATTGTTGTAAAAATAAGTTTTTAAAAATTTCCAAACATGGAAAATTGGAAAAATATTTCAACACCATTTTTAAAAATTAACAAATAATAAAAAGGTACTTACGGTTAAAACTGATTGTGATTGTGATAACGTTGACGAGAATGACGAGTCACTATAAGTATCGATAGTATCGATGTCTTCATTATTTACATTTTTACATTTTTCCCAGTGCTTTTTCATCCTCTCCACCAATCCTTGCATTTTCAAATTACATTTTTTACATGTAGCGCGACATCCCGGTTTTCCCTCCGCTTTCCCCGATTTTTCTTTGAAAAACTGCCAGATAAGGTCTTTCTTTCTACCACTTCTTCGAAACGACATATTCAAGAAACTATATTTTATATTTTACACAATATCAAAATTTTCAGTTAGCCGTAAAAACAATGCTCGCGCGCACAGATCTTAACTAGGAAATGACGCCCGTCCGCGTTCCTCTCCTTTATGTAGACCGGTAAATCTGCGTGTTCTGACAGGAATTTTCAAGAAAGTTCAAGTGCTTTCTCGCGGTAAATATTTAATGTAAGAGTTTATAAAAACGAAAAATATTACGAGATAGGAGAATGTTTAAGAATAAGGACACGTTAGAAACTTCGATTGTGCTATTTACAAAAAAAAAAAAAAAAATCGCGATTTTTGATTTTTTTTTAAATCCTGATTTTTTACAACCCTGATTTGCAGTTAATACCTGGAATATAGCACGTATATAACGATTTGCAGTTATTTTAAACTCTCCGATTTTCGGGCTAAAAAAAAAGACGATCTATAAATTGGTTTATTTTTTATCATATTCTTGTACCGTGCTATCTTATACATTGCTAGCAACAAACGTTTTCTTTTCGCATGTTCTCTCTTTTTTGGTAATTTTATTTGTTAGTTTACGTTCTTTTTTTAAATTTCTTTAATCAAATTATTTATATGGATGTTATATAAGGTTTAACTAGATTTTTGAACACTAAAGAAGCAGAAAATACCATAGCCGTAACTTATGCGGTGGTGCCAGCATTATCACTTACTAAGTCTAACTAAGTTTCAACCCAACAAAAGTCAAGCTTGGCTTTACTTTTAAGTCGACTTAACAAAGTCAAGTTTATTCATAAAATGGTGCGGTTAGGCCCATGAAGTTCATTTAGGAGAGACCAAAAATATCCAAAATAATTAAACGCGTACAAAGTGGTTGTATACATCTTGTTTATACAAAAATGTATTTCCTTTTCTCAATTTTTCGTTATTCCATGAAATATTGTATAATAATTTAATGTGTTTGGTGTTTTTCATAAATACAGTAAGCAAGTGCAAAACCATACGTTTGGCTTATTTACAAAGCAATAAATAATACACATAATTATGGGAGAAAAAAGATAATAAACGAATTTATTACAAAAAAATTCCCAGCGAAACACGAATGAACAAAAATCAAGAATGAATGATATGAAAATTCGAATAACTTTCATCATCGCTACTAAATTCTGATGAATCTGAGTCGTTTACATTTATAATAACAGGAAGAATATCTGAAGAGTCCAAATAGCGATCTCTTTCCCAGGCTGCTTAAATAAGGTTATTCGTATGGCGGCAGTAATGGGTCCATTTGTCAGGGGTTACCCATAGGAAAATAAAAAACATTAAAGGAAAGGCAATATGGTTAATTTAAAAACATTACTTTTTCGAGTACTTCATTCCATAAGCTCAAAACCGCATTGGCAGTAACTGGATTGACTGAACATATTCTTGAATCATAGTACCTCTTGCACTCCGACCATACCATTTCTATGGGATTAAACTGGCAATGATAAAGTGATAGCCTCAGTACTCGGTGACCATATTGTAATGCTAGTTCGTCAAGTCTAAAGAAGCAAAAAGCATAATTTTTTTAGTAATGTATTCTAATAAAATATAAGTTACTGCTTACACATATTTTTTTTCTGGTAAAGACTTTTCCATATTCCATAAATCTATTTTCATGGCTGTATTAGGATACTCGATATTTCTATCTTGTAACCATCTTAGAAGTAGTTGCTTAGACCAACTTGAGTTTGGAATCTTCTCTAATAACCTGGAGTGGTAGGATGCGTTATCCATCAATATGAGGGATGGCTCTTCTAAATTTGGGAGAAATTGTTCTTGAAACCACTTTTCGAAATTTTCAGCGTTCATGGCGTCATGGTAATCACCGGATTTGGAACCAGATTTAAAAATAAGGCTTGCATTAGAAACAAAACCCGTCTCTGATCCAGCATGCAAAATAATATATCTGACTCCTTCTGAACTTCTCTTCTTGACAGTTTTAATTGAGCCATCTTGCCAACTATTTCTAAACGCTCCTTTGCTATTATAACAAAAATATGTATATTTTACATTTTGTATAATTTTAATACAACTTTTCTACAAACCTGTATATCCACCTGTCGTCCAAAAACACAGGTTTTAAAGCAATACTGGCGGTAAAATTATCCAGGTATGACCTTAAAAAACGAACTCTTTTTTCAATGACATATGGCTGTTCTATTAAATATGTTCTGTTGGATATAGAATCTTTTCGCCATTTAAACTGCAGTGCTTTTAATCCTCTACATAGGGACGCTTTTGAAATTTCCACACCATCAAGATTCTGCAAATTTGTTTCAAGTGAAACTAATCATCAAATTTTGGCGACACACCGCGTTGAACATTGTTAGGACAGTTAACATACCGGTTTATTTTCGCGAGAAGCGGTAACGTAGGGGAAGGTGTTCTGACATCAGTATCTACGCATTACTTTGTACCCAGTATCTACCGCTATCGCCACTGGTCAGGAGGAGCATTAATAATGGTTATGTCAAGTTTTAATTTCAAATAATGGAGGATTCGCGGCTTTTCTATTGTTTTGGTTCTTGTGATGTTTTTTTTGCTATGGTTTAACAACTATTTGGATTGCAGATTTTTTGGTTTATTAGTTAATTTCCAAATGGATGAATTAGTGCAATTATATTTAAATCATAAAGAAAAAATTTACTTGTTATAGTTGACTTGGAAACAGCTAATATCTTATTAAATGAAAAATTTGGTTTATATATTATCTTTTCGACTTATTTTTTAACTCTCCAAAGACCTTACATTTAAATTTAAACTTAAAAGTGTATTAAACGATTAGTATGTAAGTTGACCTACGTAAACCGTTTCGTTTTTGCGAGGATAGGCGGGTTAAACACGGTTAGAATGGTGGGGGAACGAACTGCTATCAACCAGTAGTTAAAAACGGTAAGTCGCGAAAAAATCCTTTAATGTAACATGTTCCCCTGTAAAAAAAATATGTATACATTTTTTAAATTTATTTAATAAAATAAAGTTTATTTTAAATACCTGCAGCAAACATTGCGTAAATTCTATTTCTAATGATGTGCTCATGAATCTTATAAAGAGGGCGTCCACGAGAGCATTGAATTGCAGTTGTTGTGGCTGCTTTATAATCCTCATTGTTTCTGATCCCATGCGAACTTATCTTTTTAACGGTGGTAATTCCGACATTTTAATATGTAAACCAATAACAAACCACAAGAATAAACAAATATACTTACCTCTAAAACTGCAGTAAGTGAAACAGGTTAATTCCTGCATCTCTCTCCTGTGTGAAATAGTCAATAAGGTTTAAAATCATATTTTGTTCACCTTCTGAATACGAGTTATTTTACACCATAAAAATACGAAAATGAAAATAAAATCTGACGTTACTTTTGACAAAACAATTTTTTGACAAGTTTGAAAAATGACATAATTTCATAACCCATATTTTGGGATATTATTATTGTAGCTTTATAAAATCAGCTGCTGAACGGCAGCCATTTTGATTTTAAGAAACGACCAACCTTTTTGACGTCATTAATTTGTTTCAGTCTGTTTTTGACCTTTTTAATTTGTTAAAAAAGGTAAGGCAATTGATGACGGAAGTACAAACCCTCGTGAAACGAAGTATACCTAATAGAGAGTTAAAGTAAATTGAAAACTTTTGACCGTATCCGTATACGGAACGGAGCTGGTTACGATAAAGATCAAAAATGCAGTTAAAGCAGTGATATCTATGAAAACGTAAACGGATCTTATCATAACCTCAAATAAGTTTGTTTTGACAGGTGAACCTCAGTTTTAGTTGTTGATTTGACTTCTCGCAAAAGATGCAGATCATCGTTTGCGCTGTAAAATAAACGTTTTTTTTTCGCTGCAACTTCCATTGGACACATACATTTTTCGTGAAATTCAATTTAATCTAAAATTTCAAAATAAGCGGAAAGTTGGGTTAATGTTATTTATGTACGCAATGTATCACAGAATACGCGATCTTTGAGATACGTAGCGGATGGGGATACCGAGCAAGGCCCGTAACGTTCCGTTGTACGCATCGTAACTCGTTCCCGGTATCGCTTCTGCACATGCGCAGTTCGATACCGATGCGGATACGTATTAAAAAATTTACTTACTTTAAGTGCCTAAATAACTGCTTATCAATACGAAATTAAAACGCATTTGAGACATAATTTTAAAATAAATATTGCTGACAGTGTCCACTGACAGCTTTATGTTACATTACTATAGCCACTATTCACCGACACCGGTCTAAGCCGCCTTGCGAAACCAATTATTATTACCATTCAAATAGATGTTTTTGCATTTATTTGTCGAAATTTAAAGAAAAAAACAGCATCGCTTGCTCTTTATTACCAGCCTCACGCCGTTCGCGCGCCCTAGAAAATATCACCTTTCCTCCATATAAAATAATATACTATTATGTTACGGTAGCACTAAAAACATGATCCCTCATCACTTGTAAATAATTTTAATAACTCGAGTAGTTTTTATTCGATACCAACCAGTGCATGGGAAAAGGTTAAAGTTTATAATGGCTTAAAACACAAGCAGTCAACTAGGATCAATAAAATTCCTTTGGGACTTATGAAAAAAATTTCACTAAAATTGTATAAAATTATGGCTCAACTGCCTGGACCCCGTCTACTTCAAGCATTCCATGAAGTCTTTTAGTCGGTGGCCTGTTACGCCATGACTTGGAGTCAATCTGCCCCTGCTGCACGAATATTTAAGCTACAAAGAGAAGCCATAACAGTGATTGCTGGCTTCAGCTATAGGGCTGATGCCAGAGAGCTGAGGAGTCGCGATGGTGAAGTGCAGATTCATTTATGAGTGTCTTAGGTATCTTACATCACTTTAACAAAAGTTTTTCCATCAATAGTCCACAAGATCAAACATATTAATACGTATAAATTATGACAGACTAGAACGCTCAAGATTTTAAACAAACTATTTTGACCCAAAATATTATAATAAACTTCCTGATCAAGTTAAAAATTTTATAGTGTTCAGGAGTATATAAATTTTGATCGCTTGTAGTGAATGTGCGCCTTTTCTTTCCTTGATGGTGTGTAAAGTACTTCCAGCTGGCTCATCTTAATTGTCTGAATTATGACTGTTAAGTATACTCCAGAATGTCTTGTTGTGCATCGTATTTACAAGCTGTATGTTTTTACCTAACTTTAACTATTTAGATGGTTAAGACTAAATGTAATAAATTTGATAATTTAAAATTTAAATTTTTATAATATATTTGTGTAATTTTATAACTTATTTTAACCTGTTGATATCGGTAAAATGTTATAATATTATTAACCGCAATATATGAATTTAAACTTGTAGCATTTAGTAGTATTCAGAAGTACCAAAACTTACATCCAATTTATGTATATGTCACTTTTTGTTATGAGAAACTGAGTAGGAATTTCGTAAAATAAAACCAAAATTATTTTTTTTCAATATCTGGAAATAGTTTTTTTTTTTAATTTGCAAACAGCATATGATTACCAAATTATAGTATTTTCCCCAATTAAAGTACATTGCTATATCTTGCTGTTTAAGAATTTCCAGTATCGATTGTCTCGAATTTGGTGATAACACTATTACTATCTCTGAACCATAAAAAAATATTTCAAAGTTTTAGAAGCATTACCTTTTTTTTTAAGATATCGACATAAATTAAAAAATCGGCGACAACTATTTTTTTTGAAACATTATTGCCCTACAATTCATAATTTTTTTCTTTTCTCAAAATGACATTACTACATTTTTTGTACTAAGTCGATGCCATACCTGTTTAAGTTTTTTAAATATGGATCGGGATTTTTTTTAAAATTTTTTTAAGGCCCTTTAAAGCTTATTTACAATCATGTATTTATAATAAATCCAATTTTATTTAACGTTTCTAAAGAGTCTATTAATGACATATTATTAATAATTCTTTTCGCGTACTATTTGTTACTAATAGAAAAATATATAAATACAAAGCATTTTATTTTTGTTTGCAGATGCGAGGATCCAAAATTAAGAAAAGAGTACGTTAATATAGTGGATACTGTAAAAGATGCTGGTGGTGATGTTAAAATATTTTCGAGTATGCATATATCAGGGGAACGTAAGTATTCTATTGCTTTGATTTTACTTCTCCAATGCCCGATTTTATATGCTGGATTAAATACTTGAAGCTAATTGTTGATTACATACTTGGGTCGAAAGTGAACCATTTATTTAAATGGGAGAGTAAAGAATAAAAACCCTAGTTTTAAGTTATTTCCAATGACGACGCACGTCTTCTTGTTAAGTGGTTTTCAATTTTTCTCTTCAAATAATAAAATAAAAAAGGATTATAAGAAAAAATATTTTAAATTTAATGCTAAATTAGAGCCCAATGGCATGTTAACATTTTTTTTCTTTTTTCTTTTTTTTTTTTTGGCTTTGGTCCCCACAGGTCTAATTCGCCAGCACTTTCCTTTCCAGAAAGAGCTTTTCAGGGCTTCGTAGGTGGACAATCTAGATTTCGGGCTCAAAGCTCCCAGAAATTCCAAAAAATTTTAAAATTATTTTCAAATCAATGCAAGGCACAAATTGATGACGGTCCAGCTAAGGACGGCTACTGGTATTACGCATAACCGTTTTCTATCGGTTCTGACACTTCCCGCTGCTCACGCATCCTTCTTTCGCCAATAGTAAAACACCTCGTGCACTACACAAAAACAGTTGGCAAGTTTTGGGTGGGGTGGTTAAAACCAGTGGTTTTAACACCAGACAAGTCAAAATCAGTTTTGTCCATTTAGTGGTCAAAAATGGTCAAAACCTAAATGATGCATAGGTATACTTTTAGTTTTATAAATATATGTTATTCGGTCTTTAAATGTTTAATTTACATAATAGCGCAAAAATTAACAGGTACATGACACATAACCTATACCTGTCAAAAGTCAGGTAGAGGACCATATAAGTTTAAAATAAAAAAAGTAATTATACCTCAAATTAAACTCGCTGTTGTATAAAAAATTTACAAATGTGTTTTATCACTCAATAAAATCGTTTGTTGTTTTTAATCCACTGTTTAAGATCAGCAACGTTGCTACGTACCGCCTCACCGCTTCGTCCGCTCACAAGTGCGGGTGCGCGTGTGCCGGTAGTTACATATTACCGGCACACGCGCCAATACCTATACTAATAGGTCATCATAACGATACATGGTTGCTAGGCTTTAAAAAATATATTCAAAGTTTTGACCAGTGGTTTTAACCACTGCCCTGGTCAAAATCGAAAAAAAGTGTTTTTTTGCCAACCTTGCTTTGTTTACAGTGCCTAGCCCCAGAAAAAGGACCCCATAAATTGGTCGTGAGTCCCTTCTTGATCTGCTTGCGATAAAAAGCTATGTAGTTTTTTATCACGTCACTTCATTAAACAGAAACTTGCATGTAGTTCTTATCCCTCTGATATCCGCTGCTGGACGGGCACAAAAGATCTTAATGCAGCCCATCATCTTACCCTTACCGAACAAAGCCATACTATCGTTCGTGTGATTACTTTCGTCAAAATTTGTCCTAAAATACTGAGGATTATTTTTGGCGAAAAGGCACAATTAAATACCAATAGTGATGGAACCATTAGTATGTTTAGCTCTCTTAATCTACGCCGACCTGGTTTTGACTGCTCATTCCTGAAATACAAACGCTCGAGAAGAATTTATAACACACGACCTGTAACAAAAAATCAGGCTGTATGAAATAATGGACTAAAAATAGTCAAAGTAAAAGACTCGTAGAGTACTAATATTAACCTGATCTCACAGATATCTAATTACATAGATCGCTGAACATATCTGTTCATTACTTCAAAACTTGACGCAACCCACCTGTTTAATACTTAACCCATTTAGAGTAGTGTACAGCGACTCAAGTCCATTACCCCTAAAACTAACTGAAACAGTTTTGTTTCTATTAAGTAGTAAACACCAGTCCGCCATATTCTGAGCAACTTCCGTTGACCAACGAGAAAGGCAAAAGGTACCTGAACCCGCTATAATACAAGAAGTATTGTCGACAAACTGATATCAAGATTGTAAGTTTACAAATTGGTTCGCATCAATAGAAGATGTAACAAAAATAATTGAAACTTGGTTGTGGCTGTGTGCACGTAAGAATTTAGGAAATGAAGAGACTTTGTATTTCGTGCAAATAATTTGCACAAAATACAAAGTCTCTTCATTTCACAAAAATAATTGGTCATAGTATGAAACCCAGGAAATCTTCCAAAGAAATATTCTTGATTTGTGAGGTGGACCATCCGCTTGAGCTGAAACCCACTGTCACAGCGAATCTTCTGTTGATTAGAGAAGATCTGAAAAGATTGTTAGCACTACTTCAGATGCCAAGCTTTTCCAGCTTAAATAACAAAATCTCATGATCAATGAAGTCAAAGGCAGGGGTCAAATTACGCAAAGGCTGAGTAGGCTGATGCCTAGGCCTAGGGCGGCAAATAATGTGGGCGACAAATTAACGATTAATTTAAAAAAAAATGTTATCGTTAATTTTAATGACATAATTTTTGATTTTGCAGAAAAAAGGTTTAAAGAAAAGTTAGTATAGGGTTTTGCCTGTAACACAGGTCCCCAAAAAAAGTGGTGTGTGCTGGGTGTCGAACTAAGATTTTCTGGCGTATTTTTTCCGCTGAACACAAATCTGAAGTCAAAATTGGAGGTCAAACAGCAAAAAACGAAAAAACCTCAAAAAACCGACACGGTACATTTACCGGCAGAAACCTGCTACCTCGGAATGTTTGGACTACGACTGTATAAACAATAAGATATACAAAAAATTTCATAGAACAAAAAAGGAGAGCTTTTCAAATTTTCTATAAAACAGTTATATGAACATTTTTGATAGGATAAATAATAAAAGAGATATATACTAAAATGTAATTTTGACAAAAAATTTCAGTCCAAAATATATATATATATTTTTTTAATGAATGTAACTTTTGGGTTTTTTAATAATAAATCATTTATTTTATTTATTTAAATTTTAAATCACTGAAAATTTTCAGAAAAAATCCAAAAATAAAAAAAATAATTTTCAAATTTTTTTCCTTGAAAAAATCCAGAAAATTCGGTCTTTTGATTATAACTCGAAAAATACTGCATTTAGACAAAAAAAGGTTATATAACTTAAATTAACGGCCTTGTAAAATTACATAGTTTATGTCCTACAAAGTTTCGTGTATATTTTATAATTTTCAAGACATTGGCGTTTTAATTTTAAAAAAATCGTTTATATTTGAAATTTCGCCTTTTCTCGATTATTTGCTGTTTTGCAATTTTGACTTCGGATTCCTGTTCCAGAAAATCCTAGTCTGACACTCAGCACATACCACTTTTTTTTTGTGGGCCCGTGTAATTAAATATTACATAGTTCAAAAAATTACTTATATATTTTAACATTTTAATTTATACTTTGTTTTTATCTTATTAAATGTGTTTATTAAATTTTTATAAGAATTACTAGTAAAGTTTAATTTTTTTTAATGCTAAATTTTTTCTCTTTTTTTGGTATACGAAACAAGATGTTGAAAACTGAATATTTAATTCTGTGTACGAAATAAGTGGAAGAAATTTGTGTGTATGAAACGCGAATGTACAAAACTAGAATAAATCATTTTCTGGTGGATCCCAAAAACCAATAAAAAAAAAGTTGTTTATTTAAAAAAAAATAAACTGACGTATCTTTCTTATGGGCTACCTTGCCAATATAACATTAAGTGAAGAAGACGGAATGAAAAATAAAAATTCAGGATTCTGAATACATTTTTGCAAAAAGAAATGATCGAAATAAATACCAGCAACTGTTTTTCTCTGGTTCACTCGTTAGGGATATTTTGTAAAGATTGAAATAAGGCTGTAATAGTGCCAAGGTTTGCAAAATTATGTATGGCTTTTTTAAAAAACATTTTTTTGCAAATTTAAAAATAAAAATTTTCTTTAGCAAAGTGCTCTTCTTGAGGTCAATGGCATCTGGTATATACTTGGTGCGGGACCCATGTTTCGCTTTTAAGATTTAAAAAAAAAATGAAAATTCTAGCTACATCCCTATTCCGAGTTTAATATTCGCAATATATTTATTTTTATTTACTTTCCAGAATTAGAGCAAGTGACTGGATTAGCAGCTATTCTGCGATTTCCAATGCCTGAACTAGAAGAAGATAGCGACGATGAAGAAGACAGTTAACTAATAATTGCTCTTATAATTAACTGATTTTTTTTAATTTAAATAAATTTTAAAGAATAAATTTTATGTAAGGTCCTCATGCCATCTGTGATTCTGTGTGAAAAATACTGAAAATGGTGTATGAAGGTAAAAATATTTAAACTGTACTTTGTGGACAGTTAATTATAATATCAAATAAAAACTTTTATAATTGGGACTAAGTCGCAGTGAGTAATTTTACATTATCAAGTAGAATTTGAATATTCTTGACTTATAGTAAGTAGAGCTATATGCATTAATATGCAATCAGTGATAAAACGTCGAAATTTTTCAATTTATATTGGTTATTTTTTTTATAAAAGTAAACTCATGATTACTTAAGGATAATCAAGAAACAGGCACAGAAAACATTGAGAAAAGAAGTGGTTTTGTTTTGTAGAACTTTTTTGTAAATTATATTACATGGTTGGGGGAATTATTATAATCTTACCTTATACAGTGATTGGCTGAAAGTTGAAATTATATGGAAAACAGAAAAAAATATTTAGAAGTTGGCGCATAACTTTTTATTACGATGACTAATTTAAAGTTTAATATACAGAGGGCCCAAAAATATACATATGTGTTACAAAAAAAATAGTTTTATAAAATATTTTATTTTGAAATATTTTTTTTACTTGGGTCCAACTTAGTCAGGTAGGAAAACTAAGAGACTTATTAAACAAAACCTTGCACTATTTTCAGTATTTTTAACTCGATTTTTGTACAGTATAAAAATCTTAGCCGAATGTAATAGTGATTTGTTATAAAAATCATCAATATTGTAAAATTTTATTTTGTTGTAATTTTTAGGGTGATTGTACCTATATAAATGTTTTTTCTTTTATTATTTATTTAAAAAGTACACAATTGTTTTAACTTTATATAATAAATAAATTAATTGTCTATAAAACATGCTTTCTTATATTTTTCTTAAGTTTAAAAAATAGCTGTAAATTTTAAACAAAATTCTAAAACTACCATGTTCGAAGGACTATGGCCATTTGGAGTACCAATAAATATTTTTTTAGTAATGAAAATAGGCAAAACAATTATAACATTAGTTGTAGTATCAATCGTAAATAAACTCCATTTTTAAGTGCAAAGAAAATGGTAAAAGTTATTATTATTTTTTTAAGTTCATAATATATTATTTGTTTTCTAAGGCAATGCTGACTTTTACTATTAATTGAATATTTAAATAAAAACTTAAATATTTTTAAAACGGCTAACCCAAATGCCAGCAAACTATATATTTTTGAAAAGAAGATAACTACTTTTCATTCTAAATAAAAATATATACGGTGTTCTATTTAAAAAAAGCGTAACTTATTAATTTTTCTTGACTTTTTGATGTTCATTGGTTTCTTATGCTCAAAAGATAATAGATGAAAAACTATGAAACTTTTATGCAAGAAGCTTTTTTCTAACCCCTTTAGTTATAGTTGTAAGTGGGTGTCAAAATTTAAATGAAAATCCTGTACTCCTAAGGTCTAGGCCTAAGCCAGACTAAATCTGGCCGAAAACAGATCTTCCTTCTTACAAATTTGGTTTATAAAAGTTTTTTTATTCACATACATCTCTATACGATTACGGATTACTCGACGAAAAATATTTGAAATATTTTTGTTGTAGTTTAAAGTAACATATTATTTGTCGCCTGAATGTGTAGGGACAAACACCAAAGATAAAATGCATTTTTTTAATCCCTGCTGACTAAAATGGGGGACACCTAAACTATATTTTACCTTATGAATTACGTTTATGATAGATACAAATATAAACATTTTTTAAGAACTTTATCTGCATAAAAAGTCACAATAATTTAGATACATAGGCTTTGATTACAAAGCAGCTGTGAAGATTCTGTCTAACAAGGAGACGGCACGGCCTTGGGCTCATTTTTTTTTGTGGTGATAGAGTGCACTTAGTATATCATAATTAGGCACCGGACATCGATAAAAAACCATTACAATTTCGAGCTCAAAATGATATAGAATATACCAAATAAAAATGCAATAAATAATTTAACTTCCTTTGGTATTTGTGGTTTTTATTTTGTTATTTTTATTCGGTGTGATTTCTTGTAGAATAATACAAAAGACGTGGCTATAGTAAAAAATTTAGAAGAGTTTTTGCAACAACAAAAGAATTAAACTATGATATTTTATAATGCGTTTATATAAATTATATAAAATAAATTAAAATTAAAAAAAACTTTTTGTCTATATAAATTTACAAATATTTGATTGCACCTTCATTAGGGCTCATATTTATGCAATTAACCCCACATACATGGTTTTGTTGGTGGTAATGCAACTCTCCAAGTGCAGTACGAAAACTCTCCGGGCAGATTTGTTGTGAACTCGTAAAAACCAGTTCCGTTACATCGGGTAAATCACAGGGTAAATCATATTATATTTGTGCCAAAATAATTTGTTATATTTAAACAGAAGTAAGTCGCTTACAGGCAAATAAATAATGAGTACAAATTAAAAAAATGAAGTTGAAGTGGCTTCTTCCATATTCTACTTTTTTATTTAAAAGTGAAAGAGGTGTTTTTTATCTTCAAACAGTCCACGAAAGCAGCGGCCCAAGCACTAACGTACCGTGAGTATCTTAATTGTGGTAGGAGGGAGCTTGTTCACACAGGACATAAATATTTGGAGACTGGAAGAAGAAGGAAAACCTTTTGCGGGTAGCAGTTTCCATAGTTTGGACACTCTAGGGATGAAGGAATTACGAAAGCAGGAAGTTCAGGGCCTCTCTAGTTAAACTGTAAAAGGATGCATAAAAGTTGCACTAAGTGTTGCTCTGTTGGGAGCTGCCAGAAAAGGTATTATACTGAAACTCCTCTGAGCAGAAGCCGTGAAAATACCTAAAGAAGAGCGACAGATCCTCTACAGCTCATCGGTGGGCAAGAGGACGAAGCTTTTCTGTGAGCGTAGGATTATTTATAAGATGAACAACTCTTCTCTAAATGAGTTGTAGGAGACGCCATTCCACCGACATAAAAACAATATTCTAAAGAAAGTCTAATTTGGGATACATACAGAGTATACAGATTGGAAGATAAGAAATACTTTCTGTCTCGAAAGAGGAATCCAAGCTTTTTTGAAGCTGCTGAGGCTATAGATGTAATGACTCTTTGTTCTGCAAAACTCTGTCGCTCATATGTAACAGATGAGCATTGATAGACTTTTTTCGCGACAGCGTACCTGCCTGTGTTTTGGAGGCCTTAAACTCTACAAGATTTTTGGCGCTCCAATCCAAAATAAGTTTAAGGTTTTGTAAGAGAGACACCCGCATTGACCTACACTTGGTTTTCAAATCAGGCTTATTGACTGGCCTAAGAAAATGGTGCAGTTGGAGTTTGGTGCAGAGTTTGTAATTCTGAATTTATTTGTACAAAACCATATCAAATTAAGCGACATGTTAAAGATCCACAACATTTAAAAAATATGCAAAGTTTTTCGGGGGCATCCAAATCTACAGAACGAGAACATTATGTATCAAACGCAGACTTCTGCATGGATTTGTGTAAAGATTTTATTGCAGCTGATATTCTTCTTCATAAAATAAATTATCGGACCACGAGGATATTTTTTGAAAAAAATACTACCACAGAAAAGTACCAGATGAATCAACTCTGCATAAAACTATGTTGATAAGGTCTATTTAAAAACTATGGACAAAATACGACACAATCTGGAAGGAAAAAAGTTATGGTTTAGTGTCGATGAAACCACTGATATCAAGGGAAGATATGTTGCTAATATTATAGTTGCACCTTTAAGTTATCACGAATCTGAAAACTCATATTTAATTAACAGTAAATTTCTTTCTAAAATTAATAGTGGGACAATAACAAAATCTGTGGTAGAAAGTATTACTTTACTACTAGTACTAGTATTTAGAAAAGTGGAGTTTCGTTTCTTTCGGATAGTGCTGCATATGCTGAATGCAGGACGACAGTTAGAAGAACATTTTCCCAAATTGCTTAATTTGACATGTTTAGCTCATGCCCTACATAGAATATGCGAAATGGTACGTAACTTTTATCCATTTATTGATAATTAAGTTATCGAGATAAAAAAGTGTTTCTTAAGTCACCTGCGCGTATTACGAAATTTAAAGATATGTGTATTAAACAACCATATAAATTATAATGTGGTAAAAAATATTATCGACAGTTAACAAGATGATGCTTTAAGTGTGAAAAAAGTAAAGACGTTATAAATCCACCAAATGTTACTTCTGAGTTAAAATTTATTTTTGAAAATTTTGGATGTCTTTCCGATGAGATTGAAAAGTTATAAAAACAAAATTCCCCCCTAGTGCCTTTATTTCATGTATTTCAAATCACTATAGACAAGCTTAAATCTGTTTCCAAGGAAATTGGTGACAAATTAAAATTGTATGTACAAAGAATCTTGGAAAGAAATCCAGGATTTTTAGAAATAAAACAAATTTTTAAGGCACTACAAAATAAAAGAACTGATTTGTAAAATCATTTTCGATTTACTCCAGTTACAAGCTGTAATGTCGAAAGGAGCTTTTTTGGACTTAGAGATATTTTAAATTATAAAAGAACCAATTTTACCGAAACCAACTTTGAAAAGACGTTATGTAATGCAAATAAATTGTTAAACACTCCTGATATGTTTTTATTTCACATTTTTTTAAATTTATTTATAATTAATATCTCCTTAATACGCACGCCAATGAATTTACCAGACATAAAAAACGTAGAGGGAACAAGCTTGTTCCGAAATCCGGGCCCTAATCATAATATTAAAATACTAAGGCGCACTATTGAGAAAATCCCACAAAAAAACCTTTTTATTATTTTTTTATATTGCATATATACTGAAAATGTAATATTTTTGTCAAATCGCTAAGTGGCTCAGGCAGTAGTGCTCGAGACTTCTAACCTGAAAGTTGTGGGTTCGAGATGGAGCAGCCATGCCTTCCTTTTTTTTTATGTAATTAATTGTTTTTAAGATTTTTAATCTTTAAAATATTTCTTAAATTTATTTATATCAAATTTTTTAATTAAATATTTGTAACATTAGTTTACATATCTATGCCTCAAAACTATGTACTGACAGAATAGTTTTTATGAATGTAAATGATGTACCTGTTTTTCAGTGATTACCTTACAAACCCAGTGTGTTGTAATAATTATTGTTTTAAATGTTTCTATAATAACTATCTCTCTGGTTTTTGCAAATAATTATAATGTAAATAAATATGTAATGCAAATTGGCTTCAGAATATTTTATTTACTTTTCTCTTATTGTGAATTAAAAAAACACTACTAAACTAAAAGAAATTTCAAAATTATTTTAAAGAATAATAATATTAAAAATAATTGATTACTTAAAAAAAAGTAAGGCATGTAGCAGAATCGAACCTGGAACCTTCGGGTTAGAAGTCTGGAACCCTACCGCCTGAGCCACATAGCTGTTTGACAATGGTGTTACATTTTAAGTATGTATGCTACACAAAAAAAATAACGTTTTTTTTTGCCGCATTTTCTTAATAGTGTGCCTTAGGATTTTAATATTGTGATATACCAAGTGCACTCTAGCACCACAAAAAAATTGAGCAAAATCGCCGACCCAAGGCCGTGCCGTCTCCTTGTAAAATGTAAGTTAAAATTTTATGAAGCCACCCTAGTGACGTATAAAACCTAATTAAAGATGTATCTTAACCTGAATCTCCCACAATTTTTTTATTGACAAGCAAAAATCATTGGAAGACGTTGGAGACCTGAAAGCGTTTTGAAAACTTTACTTACTTACTACCTTAGACATCCAGCTAATGCTTTAATATTTTCTGTAAAGGATATGTAATATACTCTAAACTATTTACATTTCATCCTCCTGCCAATTGATGGAGGTTCGCTATGTATAAACACTTTTTTAATTTGTTTTTATCCTACGATTTTAGGTTTTAATTTAAAATATTTTTATTAAAATATACCATTCCATACCATAAGGATTATCTTAAGTATTAACTATATATTGACGACACTTCTCCCTTTACTTTCAAAAACTGTTTTTATACTTTTTAATTAGAAAAAAGTTTAAAACATTTTATTTATAGCCTTTGTTACATCATTTCATATTTTTGAACTATACAAAGAATATAAATTCATCACAAAATAAAAACCTTTTCAGTTTTAATATAAAGTTATTTCTTCTGTTTCTTTGCAGTTTTCTTTTCTTCAGATTTCTTTTCATCATGTAATCTTCGTTTCTTTCTTAACAACCAAATTTCTTTTGCTCTTTGTTTCTGACCTTCCATCATACTTTTGTACAGTTTTTTGTGCTTCTTTTTAACCATTTTCTCTCTCAATCTATACTCCTGCCTTTCTTGCCTATTTTTTTCCCATGGAATTTCTTTATAAACTTCACCAGTTGTTACAGACAGTTTAGGATTCTAAAAAAATAAAAATTCAATAATTAATATCTGTATAAGATTGTGGCTTATTCCTGGTGTTTAAAAAATGTTTGTCAGATGCCACATGCAATTTGAAAATTAAATTTAAAAAACTATGTGTTATGTATATCTCCAAACCCCAGAATCGAGAATTACATAAGTGATGGTAAAATAATACTATGTTGTACAATATATATATATTTCTAACTAGTACATGCATAAATCAAAAACTCTTGAATATTTATGTAAGACATCTTAGTTATTAGATATTATTGATTTTGAGCTGGACTATAGATAGTAATGTATTTTTGAGAGAAAAGTTAAATTCCCACAAATGGCCAGAGTAAATTCAAGGTGCTTTATAGAAATATGGATGCAGGTCTTCATCACCTTTGGAATTTAGTGCTATTACATTGAATATGACATATTTTTTCAAGCGACATATTCTCAATTAGTGATATCAACATGGTAGAAGTGTAAAAAACACCAGTAAACAGTCTGGTCATATTTTTAAATTAAGTTATATGACTTAGAACTAATCCATATCTGAAGCTATAAAAACTTATATACTATTATATATCAAACATACTTTACTTGATCCTACTTATTGGAATTTATCAAATCCTATAAAAACTAAAGAAAACAACAAACTCGTGTTGTCACTTTGACTTTATCTGTATGCTTGTAACTTAAAGTAATCCTATTACCTAACTAACAAACAAAAAGATACTTTTCTGACCTTTTTAGAATGTTCAGCTTCATCTGCCTCTTCATCTTCACTGTCATTTTCATCTTCTTTTTCCTCCTCACTCTCCTTACCCTCTTCATCTTCTTCTTCATCACTCTCTTGTGCCTCATCTCCATTTTCTAACTGTTCATCCTTTTTATGCTGTTCTTCCAAGAGTGATGGATCATACAATGCTCTTTCTTCCGGAGGAATATATTGCTGATCTCTATCTATTAAAACATAATAATAATATTAATGCTTATATATTCTTTTTATACAGGCAAAAAATGTTTGGTTTGTATTTTTAAAAGTAATGGTCAATAAACAAAAACATTTTAATCATGCCAAAATAAATGATATTTAGTTTAAAACCAGTGAAAATAAGTGCTCCCTCTAAAAAATATTGGATGACCCATGAGAAAATGCAGTGTAACCAAAATTTAAAAAAAGGTATTTCTCATCTCTACAATGCCATAACCAAGCAACAACATTGATGACTATTAACGATTTCTTTTTAGCTTAAAGTAACACTAGTTTATTACAAGGCACCACTGTAAAAATATAAAAATTTATTTTTAAGAACTTTAGAAGTAAAACATATGAATACAACTGAAAAACTTTTTCATTTAAAAGTCATATGGTGCTTAAGCTTTATAATATATAAACAGTTAAAAAAACAAAATTGTTAAGTATTCTTGAAATATCATTCTTGTGAAAAAATTTTTGTTGACCATTATCAGTTTAGGGATGAAACAGTTTTTTTATATACCTGGATTAATAAATGGTGATAAATGTGGTGGTAAAACTTCACCCATAAAATACTTATTTACAGACAGAAGCTCTCTTGCATTGACACTATCAAAGATCCACTGTGGTTGAATGTAATACCTTGATATAAATTGTTTTGGCATGGATGGTCTATCTACAATCTGGTGAGTGATAGATTCATCATTTTCATCAAAAGTCGAACCTAAAATAATATGATATTAATTATTTACAACGCCTTTAGTGTCTTTGGGTTCCTAATAGGTACCTAATATAAAGGTAAAATTTTACACTAATCATCCAAAAAATAAATTAAAAAATAATTGCTTACCTACAAAAAGAGTTTTATCCCATGACACCTCTCCCCCAAAGCACCTAATAATAAATACAAGAGGTTCCCTAGGTACTTCTCTGTTCAAAAAGAATTTCAGTCCATTAAAAAGTGTTTTTAATTTTTTAATTTGTTCTGCCTCTTTTCTGGCTTCCTCTATTTTCTCTGGAGTGTCTTCTGAATTAAATTGATCAATTTCAATTTCCTCTTCAGCAATGTCCATTGACGTTTTAGATATTGGAAAATTCAAGGCACATACTCTTTCAGCAACAAAAACTTCTTCATCAACTAGAGCCTTTTCACTTTCTGCTGGAGTTATGGTGTTAAACTTTGGAGGATAATATAAATTTAGACTATGGTATAGCCGAAAGTTTACAAAACCGAGAAGTATCGTATAAAATTCTACAAATGTGGACATTATTTTAAAATCGACTTCAGATTTTTGTTGGGGTTCAAAGGAAAGTGGTGAGGGACAATCCATGTTATTGTTTGACCCTTAATTTCTGCTTGGTAGTAATAACCTAAAAAACCCTAATACTTATAAATGCAAAATATGCAGCGACACCAAAAGTAAAAATCTTTTCTTTAGAAGTAATGTCATCTGAGACCAATATTTAATCACATTATTTTCTCAACCAGACATTTTCAAGAGAGAGATTATCTTCCAACATTTAATGTTTTTGGCAAAAACTTATTCTGTTTTTAATTTTATACTTAAGCAATAGTTTTCAAGGCTATCATAAAAATTAGGACAAAATGGAACATTAAAAAAACAACAACAAAAAACACTTGATTTAGTAGTTTAACCAACAAACTCAAGGACTAGAATTAACGCAATGCCAGTTTGTAGGCAGGGTGTTTGGTATAGTGATCTGTTTGTTTTTGTTTTGGAAAAAACCTTGAAAATGTAATAAAATTATTCGAAAATATTGGTTTTTGTGTTAATATAGGCAACAAGGTTGATTTGGACAGCTGCTGCATTTATTTAAAAAGAAATGATAGTAAGTCAGGTGTTGTACGGCACTTCGCCGCACTTCTCTCTTTCTTGTAGGTTGTATTTTTCAATAACACATTTTGTAAAGTGCCTTGATCAACAGCAATCCAATTGAGCATCTAAAGTAAATGTAATATCTGTCTGTCACTTCAGATAATAAACAAAAATAGTTTTCCGGCTTTAAAAATAATGTTTAACAATAAAGAATCATTGATTTATAAAAATGTAATTTATGGTGCAATGTCATTAACATTGAAAAAGTTATTATTTCCGGAGTGATGTTATTCAGTGTGTTTAATTAATTTTGCCGGTGCAGTGTGTTTACAAGAACTATCCTTCCTTGCCCCTCTAAATATATTAATGCCAAACAAGGTTTGTTTACTTTATTTCTATCCAAGAATTCGTTGAGTTTAACACACAAAAACACAAGATTTTTGTATCAAGTATGACAATTTTTTTTCAAAAATTCCATTTTATGTGAAAAATGCTTTAAAAACGACATTTTAGTATAAAAAGAGTACTTGAGAAACAAGTAACATACATAAATACAATAATACATAATACTGCCTATATAATGTGAATTCTTATTTTTTATTACTCGTACCACTAAATTTTCTTTTCTTAATTTCATAAATAAATATTTAAGTAAATATTTTAAAAATTTCTTTAATTTTAAATTTTACCAATATCCAAAGGCTTTGTTTATGAAATTGAAGAAAAAAAATGAGTGGTATATGAGTACTGTCATATAGAATAAAAAAATAAGAATATCTGATTTGAATAATTGTCACTAGAGACTGGATTGTTCTTAGTATCCCTGCTCACAAGTCAACGTTTTTTGAAAGGGCGGCATATTATTGTGCAGTTAAGGCTTATAAATATTTTTCACCTAGTTTAAGTAATAGAGAACAGGGATAAATTTCAAAAGGCTGTGATGGTGTTCTCACAGAGTAAATGTTTTTACTCTTTGAACTTTGATAATTGAATCGCTTTTATTCTAAAGGAGATGCATACTAATTATTTTATCACCATCTGTGTTTTTTCATTTTATTTACTTATTTGTATTCACAACTTAGTTAGTTTTAATTATTTTAATGTATGCCTCAATATCAGGATTTTAGATGTTAACTACTAGCTAGTAAATTCAAATATTTTTTTATTCTTTTCATAGTTTTAAGATGTCATATATTACCAATATGTATTTTAAATATGTATTGTTTAAAAAAAAATTAAAAAAATCCAAATTTTTCTTTTTCCTTTACCCAAAATTTTTCAAAAAAAAAAAAATTTTTGGGGAATTAAATTTTAAGGGGGGTTTTTTTTTACAAAAAAAAATTTCAAAAGATCATTTTTGGGGGATTTTTGAAATTTTAAAAAAAAATTTAGTAGGGGGCCCGGATTAACCGGAAAGTTTTATAAAATTTAAAAAATTTAAACAATTTAATTTTAAAAAATGAACCCCAAAAATTTTTTTTGGGGGTCAAAAAGTTAAAAAAAATTTAATTTTTATTTTTTGGTTGGAAAAGAAAAAAACTTAAAAAACCCTAAAAATTTAAAAATTTTAAAATAAAAAAAAAAAAAAAAGGTAAAAATTTTTCTTTGAAGTTTGTTTTTCCCCCCTGAGACCAAAAATTTTTTCCTTTAAAAATTTTTTTTTTACGACATTTTAAAGGGATTTATCTTTTTTTAATGTTTTTGGAAAAACTTATTCTTTTTTTAATTTTATACTTAAGCAAAATTTTCAAGGTATCATAAAAATTAGGACAAAATGGAAATTAAAAAAAAAAAAAAAAAACTTGATTTAGTAGTTTAACCAACAAACTCAAGGACTAAATTAAAACAAAAGCCAGTTTGTAGGCAGGGTTTTGGTATAGTGATCTGTTTGTTTTTGTTTTAAAAAACCTTAAAATGTAATAAAATTATTCGAAAATATTGGTTTTTGTGTTAATATAGGCAACAAGGTTGATTTGGACAGCTGCTGCATTTATTTAAAAAGAAATGATAGTAAGTCGGTGTTGTACGGGCCTTCCCCGCACTTCTCTTTTTTTTGTGGTTGTATTTTTCAATAACACATTTTGTAAAATGCCTTGATCAACAGCAATCCAAATTTAGCATCTAAAATAAATGTAATATCTGTCTGTCACTTCAGATAATAAACAAAAATAGTTTTCCGGCTTTAAAAATAATGTTTAACAATAAAGAATCATTGATTTAAAAAATGTAATTTATGGTGCAATGTCATTCATTGAAAAAATTATTATTTCCGGATGATGTTATTCAGTGTGTTTAATTAATTTTCCCCGGGGCAGTGTGTTTACAAGAACTATCCTTCCTTGCCCCTCTAAATATTTAAACCAAACAAGGTTTGTTTACTTTATTTCATCCGAATTCGGAGTTTAAACAAAAAACCCAAGTTTTTGTATCAATATGAAATTTTTTTAAAAATTCCATTTTTTTGTAAAAATGTTTAAAAAACACATTTTAGTAAAAATCTTGAGAAACAAGAACATACATAAATACAATAATAAAAATACGCCTATATAATGTGAATTCTTATTTTTTTTTATTTTTTCCCTAAATTTTCTTTTCTTAATTTCATAAATAAATATTTAAGTAAATATTTTAAAAATTTCTTTAATTTTAAATTTTACCAATATCCCAAAAGGGTTTGTTTATGAAATTGAAGAAAAAAAAAATAAAGTGGTATATAATACTGTCATATAGAATAAAAAAATAAGAATATCTGATTAAAATAATTGTATAAATTTTAAAAAATTTTTTATTCTTTTTTTAAATAAAGTTTTTTTTTAAAAGGGGGCATATTTTTTTTTTTTTCCCCTAGTTTTTTAAAAATTTATAGACCAGGAAAATTACAGCAATTTAGACGAAAATAAATCGATTTTGCCAGCCAACTCGGATCGGGATGCGGTTTTCGACATCTTACTCGGAAAAGCATCAGGAATTTATTGTACATATGAGAGGAAGCTGGTCGAGCCAAAGAGCTTTTCGGGTGCGTAAAGTGCATCCCCGAAATTACATAATTCTTTCAAAAATATATTAAGTCGATAAAGTAATGTAAAATAACTCAAAAATTACTCCCCGAGGGTTTTCGAGGGCGCTGATTTTGAATTTCAGCTCGAAACACTCCTACGATGCCCGGGGTGGCTCCGCCATGGTGAATTTTCGCCAAAATTGGCCGAAATTACCCCTGCATATAAGAACGTGAGAATCTGGACCAAAGTTACTTCCCGAAGGTTTTCGACCGCGCTGATTCCGAATCTAACCCCGAAACACTTTTACGATGCCCAGGAGTGGCTCCGCGGGGGTGAAGTTTGGCCAAAATCACCCCTTAATGATAAGTCGCGAGAATCCGGGTCGTCAAAGGTACTTCTCGGGAGTTTTCGGAGGCGCTGGTTTAAAATCCACAGTTGGAACAACCCTACGACCGACGGGGGTGGATTTTGGCCAAAATTATCCCTTAACGATAGGTCGCGAGAATCCGGGTCGTCAAGCTACTTCTGGGGGGTTTTTTGGGGGCGCTGATTCCGAATCCGCCGTTGATACAACCCCACGACCGACAGGGGTGTCTCTGCGGGGGCAGATTTTGCCCCAAACCGACCCTCGCAGAGCCACCTCCGTCGGTCGTAGGTTTGTTCCAATGGTGGATTTTGAATCAGCGCCCCAATACCCCCCAAGAAGTAGCTTTGACCCGGATTCTAACGACCTACGATTAAGGGATGATTTTGGCCAAAATCCACCCCCGCAGAGCCACCTCCGTCGGTAGTAGGGTTGTTCCAATGGCATATTCAGAATCAGCGCCACTGAAAACCCCCGAGAAGTAGCTTTGACAACCCGGCTTCTGGCGACCTATGGTTAAGGGATGATTTTGGCCAAAATCCACCCCCTGCAGAGCCATCTCAGTCGGTCGTAGGTTTGTTTCAATGGTGGATTTCAAATCAGCTCTCCCGAAAACCTCCGAGAAGTAGCTTTGACAACCCGGATTCTTGCGACCTATGATTAAGGGATGATTTTGGCCAAAATCCACCCCCGCAGAGCCACCTCCGTCGGTAGTGGGGTTGTTCCAATGGCAGATTCAGAATCAGCGCCACCGAAAACCCCCGAGAAGTAGCTTTGACGACCCGGATTCTTGCGTCCTATGGTTAAGAAATGATTTTGGCCAAAATCCACCCCCGCGGAGCCACCCCAGTGCATCGTAGGGGTGTTTCCAAGTCAGATTTGGAATCAGTTCAGTCGAAAACCCCAGGGGAGCAACTCTGGTCCGAATTCTCGCGTCCTTTTATGCAGGGGTAATTTTGGCCAATGTGGCCAAAATTCAAACCCGCGTAGCCGCTCCCGGGCATCGTAGGAAAAAAATCAGCGCCCTCGAAAACCGCCGGAAAGTAATTTTTACGTTATTTTACATTATTTTATCAAAAATTGTATGTTTATGAAAGAAACATATACAATTTCGGGGATGCACTTTATGCACTGGAGAGGCAGTTTGGGTAGACCAGCTCCCTCTCATATGTACAATGGATTCCTGGTGCTTTTCCGAGTAAGATGTCGAAAACCGCATCCCCTTCTGAGTTGGCTGGCAAAATCAATTTATATTTAGGTAATTTTCCTGGTCTAATATTACAGATGTGCACTAATAATAATAATAATAATATTTATTGATGAATGTACATACTATACAGTATTTTCACAAGTCAATCCACCACTGCACTGCACATAACTGTGACATTTCTTTGTCATTGTTAAAAATAATTGTTGGAAATGATGGATATTATTATTTTATTATTTATTAAATAAAAAGAGACTAAAGCCCTGTTTATAAGGCTAGTTTAATATTTGTCTATGTTTATGTCAGTTTTCTTGCTTGCACCCTAAACATTTCGAAATATTTTAAACAAAAAATATAAAAGTTGGCAACTTACCTTTAATTGAAATGAAAACTTTTCTTAAAGCTTTAGCTTCAATTACAGCATGTAAAAATTCCATAGTTAATCGCTGACATAAAGCAGACTGATCCCTTGGAACATGAGAAAGTGACGGGAAAGTACTGAACAAGAAACATAAAGTCAGGCAGTCATCTAAATCTCTTAAAGCATCTATAAAAGTTGGGTATCGTTCTTTAACAATATGATCCAGTTTAAGTGTCGGGTGATTGTTTAAATACTTGTTTAATTTTTCAAAGTCCTTTATAGCCCTTGCCCGTCCAACTTTTTTATTAAATATCTTGTAGTCACGCAGTTTCCAAATTATAGGTTCATGTAATAGAAACTGAATATCTTTAACATGATATAGGGTCTTTATTCCTGTGTGACCTTTTTGTGCTCTTTTTCTATTTCTAGGTTCTCTAGGATAAATTCCTTTTAAAATGCAGAGACGCCTAAAGTCATTAAGTGAAAGCTGTAATTTCTTTAGTGCAGCTTTTCTAGTCATAAATTGGGCACCCTCTCCAGTGGAATACTAAAAATATATATTGGCGTTAATGAAAAATATATTCGAAAGGTTATTCTAGATTTATTACCTTCTTTTTCCTTTTTGCGACCATTTCTGCACAATCACTTGATTTTTATAAAGAATATAAACCTAAACCACTAAAAGAAACAGAAAGCATGTAAAATGCAAAAACTAAAAGGAGGTTAGGTTATGTTGATTTCGACTTTGACAGTTTTCTGTAGGGATGGCAACAGCGGTAAATATATCGATAGTGTTTAAATGAAAATCTTCGAGCATATACCTGCTAGAGGTAGCCTTGCCGCTTGGCCGTGCTAACAAGCGTGCGAGAGAGAAAGACAATTTGAGTAAAGTCCACAACATTTACCTCTTGTCTGTATGTTGATATTGGTCGGCGACACCGCCAATATTTTGTCTCGAATGTTGCCTCCACTCCGATTTTGACCAAATTTGGTATACGGGTTTTTTTGCAAAAGGGCCCAAATTTAAACCAAAACGTTAAGTCAGAGACCTATAGTATGTTATACTATTAGAATTGCAATTAAAGTGGCTATTCAAAAATACAATAATATAGAGGGTGTCCCATTTAAAAGTAACAGTTTCCAAAAGTTTAGCAACACTGCGTAATTTTTACAGAATTTTAAATAAGACCAATAAATGATCAAAATCACTATTGTATAAAAAGTAATACAAAAAAGACAATATCAGCGTCGTAGTTATAGCGGTTACATAATTGTACTCATTCTGAAAATAATCATCTCTAATAAGTACGAAACGGTGCATCACAGACCTATAGTCATATCTATCGTTAAAATTAATTTTTGAAATTGCTGTCCAAAGATGTTATAAAATATAGAGTATTTGATTTAAAAAAAAATCGACTTTGTGTATATAAAAAAACAACAAAACCAAAAAAATCATAAAATTAAAAATACTTTTAGAAAAAACAAGTTCTATAAAAAGCTTTTTCACGTATAACTTGTAGTTTCTGAGAAAAGGTATGTACCCTTAATAAACGGGCCTTGCAGTACACTATTTTACACCTCACAAGTTCGCTTTGTGACAATGTCCAAAATTCCTGCCTTTGTCAAATGTATTATATTCGTATTATAAAAAGGTATAAATTTTGAGCCCATTTTCAGGCCAGATCAGCCTCCAAAAGGTTGTGGCACAGCCACTAAAAATACATGCTGGATGTAATTGAATCACTATCTGTGAAAATCATAATACCTGGTTTAACATATTTTAATTTGATATTATTTAGTGTTCAATACATTGTTACGACTAAATTAAACATTCATCTTACATCAAATGCTTTTCACTGCAACACCCGGCTTCGGAAAAAGCCGCTGAGCGCGGCATCCGCTTGTGGCGGCATTTCTTTTATTGTGTCGGTATTGATATATTCCAGAATTGTTTACTTTATTTTTTATAATGCCAATCGGCAGATTTCAAACGTATGTTATTTATTTCGGGACTCATATTCTCCTCTTTGTGGTGTTATTTAGTCGTTTATTGTCTAAGCAAGGGTAAACTAGAGTAAAAATGGATAAAAAGAAAAAAGTCAGGTTGAGTTCAGGAAGGAATATCGTGAAAAAAATAATGTTAGCGCAACACACAGCCAAAAATTACAAGATTTTTCAAAAAAACTGCTGGTTAAGAATTTTTTTATATTGTCATTATTTTTCCTTTCTGGCCTAAAGTTTCAAATATAGATTTGTTTGTTTATTGTTGTGTGTTTTTTTTTTAATAAAAATGTTTTAAGAAATAGAGTGCCCCTTTAAACGTTGCCCCCGCCCTGAAAGGTTGACTACGCCACTGGTATGTACCCTTAATAAACGGGCCTTATTGCAGTACACTATTTTACACCTCACAAGTTCGCTTTGTGACAATGTCCAATACATTCCTGCCTTTGTCAAATTGTATTTATATTCGTATTAATAATAAAGGCATATAAATTTTGAGACCCATTTTCAGGCGCAGATCCAGCCCTCCAAAAAGGTTGTGGGCACGCAGCCACTCAAAAATCAGCCAAGTGCGAGTCGGAGTAAGAACTCACTCGTGAACAATCATGGACATACCTGCGTTTGAACGATATTTTAATTTGATATTTATTTACATCTTCAATGATAACATTGATTACGAACTAAATTAAACATCATTTTACATCAAATAACTTTATCAAAAACTAGCAACATGTCCCGGCTTCACACGAGTGGATATTTATTTTTTATAGCTTATATTACTCACAATCAGTAAAAATGTAGTATTCTAACGGTAAAAAAAATTGAAATCGGTTCAGTAGTTTTTGAGTATATTTGTTAAAAACATCAAAAAATACAAATCTTATAGGTACTCTTTACAATATTATAGTATAGTATACAGGGTGTTAAGGAAATTAACCGAATCCTTCATACAATGGTATGAAGTCTATGCTCTAAGTCCATGGACTTAGAGTTTAGACCAACAATTTGAGAACCTTTCCCAAAGAAACTATAAACCGGAAATAATAAAAAGATGTCTACTTCCCATACAAAGTTAGCATCCGCAGCAGCAGCTTTGTAGAGAAAGTCCAAATTTTGTATTTTTATTTCCAGTAGGCATATGGTTTCTTCGGGAAGCTTAAAGCGTAAGCTTAAATTTGTAATTTATTTATTTATCTATACAGTACATAGTATGGGTAAATTCTTAAATTACAAATTCAAGCTTGATATAAAGATAATCGAGGCTAGTAAGTTCTTTTAAATACACAATTTTAATTTGTTATGTAAGCATTTATCTATACTACATACTATAAATAAATGCTTAAATTAAAAATTAAAGCTTACGCTTTTTTTTGCGAAAAGATTAACTATTTCGTCGACATCCAGGTGCACATTTCATGTATATTTAAGAGAACTAGCCCCTATAATCTTTTCTGTGCCATTGAGGTGCGCAATTAAGATTTAATCCTACGAAGAGTTCAAAAAGGATCTTTCCGCGGTAGCTACGCTGACCGGGAGTGTAGCCAAAATTTCTAGAATTTTTTTTATGTTTGGGTATAAATCTTGGTCGCACGCCTCCATAACATTAGCTATCGACTTTGGTATGACCAAATTATTTTAAGATTCTCTTTTCCATTTAGTCATTCAGAGTCGGTATTCATTTAAAACTGCAGATTTATTATCGCTAATGAACTCGCCGTACATGTCAACCGCTTTTTTCACTTTTACAATATCGATTTCCAAATTCCTGTCAATTGGGATAGGTATAAAAACTTTCAAATAAAAGAGGTCGAGTACTTCCGGAAATAATCTGTGCTCCAAATTATTAATAGTTGAATCTAATAGAGGTATGTATAGTGTACAGGGTCTTTGACTGTATTTACGTGGCTTCTGAGACCTTTATTTTTGAAGACAAAAAAAGGTTTAATTATAAAAATTGTAGGATTTTTTCCATATTATCTTTTGACATTATCAGTAAAAAAATATCGCAATAAAAAAATGGAAAAATATAGGCAACTTTAACTTCCTTAAATGAAACACCCTGTATATTATGCGCTACAACGAAAGATATTTTTTTTCTAGCCTAAAATATCTAAAATGGTATATCAAATATCATCAATGTATATATATATATATATATATATATATATATATATATATATATATATATATATATATATATATATTATTATATATATATATATATATATATATATATATATATATTTATATAATATATATATTATATATATATACATATATATATATATATATATATATATATATACATATATATATATATATATATATATATATATATATATATATATATATATATATATATATATATATATATATTATTTATTATATATCATATAAATATATATATATATATATATATATATATATATATATATATATATATATATATATTATATATATATATATATATATATATATATATATATATATATATATATATATATATATATATATACATTGATGATATTTGGATATACCATTTTTGAGATATTTTAGGCTAAATTATTAATAAATTACAAAAAAGTTTTACATTAGTATCAAGAAAGCCATGGAAACAATAAAATTATTATGTTGCTCAATTTGGTGAGGGTTTTCCCTGGACCAATATTGTTTATTTTTGTGATTTCACATTCCTGCTAAAGTGAAGTGAAGACTTGTCGGTGAATAGAATTTAATTTAAAAACTGGATCCTGCTGCATAAACCTAGCTATTTCCAATGCATACTTAGGTCGGTCCTGCATATTTTGTTCAGGAAGATTCTGAACGGACACAAATTTATAAGTAAAAAATGTGTAAAATTTTTTAATCTGTTTTATTATGTTCAGATGTCGCATCCGAGATTGATATTTAAGGATTTTCTAAAATTATTAAAAGTAGTTAGTGCTAGTCCAATAGAAAAAGTAGGTATAATAATTATCCTGAAAAAACCAGGATATTCAAAACTTTGTTTTCATTTCGTGCTGCAGTCCTTTTCTTCATTTTAAAGCTTTTTTGTTCAATAAACTTTCTTACTAAGTATTTAATAGTATCTATAGATGGTACCTGTTGTTAAGGATATAATTAAGTAATATTCCCTTTGCACTGTCGTCACATTATTATATTGTTACCATAAAAAAGCTACGCATAATAGCGATTTTTTGTTCTTCCGAATAGCCCATCGACAAAAAAGCAATACAAACTACTTTAAATAGTTAAAATGATAAATTTCAACTTTTTACAATATCGATACGTCAAATTTATTAAAACAATTTTATTGTTTTCATAGCTTTCTTGATACTAATATATTTTTTTTCAATTTATTAACATTTTAAGCTTAAATATCTCAAAAATGGTTCATCTAAATATCATTAATGTATATATATTTGAAATCAGAAAAAAAAAGATCTTTTATTGTAGCGCAAAATATACAGGGTGTTCCATTTAAAAAAGGTGAAGTTGCCTATATTTTTCCATTTTTTTATTGCGATATTTTTTTACTGATAATTTCAAAAGATAATATGGAAAAAAACCTACAATTTTTATTTAAAATATTTTTTTCTACCTTTAAAAATAAAGGCTTCAGAAGCCACGTTAATATAATCAAAGACCCTGTACTGATTTCCGAAAGTACTTTTCCACCGATTTCGCCTCATAATTGGACCTGTTTGTTTGCCTTGAGTACGTGAGGATTTTAATGTAACATCCAACTGTTTTGCTTGCTCTGTCGCCTCTGCAAATAATTGCTTAAGTAAATACAGACTCAGCGTTTTGGCGTTTCTATCGTAATACTTCTATGACATCCTTTTTATCATCAGCCTATCGATCTCAATAAACCGTAAAAGTGAGACCACCGGTTACAACTAGTGAATTAGGGTTGTGGGCATGCCCACAGTGCCTACAACGGTCGATCCACGCCTGTCCATTTTACATGTTACTTTGGAGCCCTCTTTTCTCGGAAGGTAGTTTACATCATCCCGGAAAGGCATATTTTGAATTCGAGTGAAGCTAGCAAAATCATGGCTTTACCACAGGCTTTACTGCAAAATTTTGGGTATTTGTTTTATCGAAAATGGAGAATACATGCTTAGTTCATTTAATAGTAGGATTTTTCCTTTTCCACTTTTATAAGTTAGTTACTCCTTTGGCTTTAAGATATGCAGAGTTTTTGCCTATATTATTACCCCAAAAGGAAAGTAACATGACTCAAGAAAACTTAGTTTTAAGAAAAAAGCCAATCAAAAAATTTAAGATTTTCAAGTTGTTATTACGTGAGCAGTAGTTATAAGTAAGTATTCATCAAATATTTTTGCCTCAAATAAGAAAAGGTTAAGAATAAAAATTTAATTTTTAGACTGATGTCACTTTTCTTTCGAAATGGCGATTAATTGTGGATTAAATTAAAAAAAAAACAAAAGAAATTTTAAAAATATAAGTTTATTTCACCACAATCAGGCATGATTAAAATACATGAAATAAAAAAATCACACAATATAACATAAAAATTGTATATTTATATACATATTTATAGGACAGAAACCTATTAACAAGACAAATATTAAAATTGTGTACGGTCAGTAGATACACAATATTTAAAATAATTATGCTTTATATACAATATTTTTACATATAACATGAGTCCTTTGGTGTCTTCCAGCTATCACAAAAGATACAAAAAGAGAAAATAATAAAGTAACGTACTTAACGAAATGTTATTTGTTTTTTAATCCGATTCTTAATAAATACAAATATTTTATACATATTCAGCCTGCCTTTAAATATACAGTAATGTAGGTACATGGTATCACTTACTTAGTTTTTAAAAATTCCCCTGCAAATAAAACTTTAAAAAAGAGGTAAAAATTTCCGATAAACATGGATTCGAAAATGGTTAATTCACATGATACATTGTGTCAAACAAAAAATTCAAAAATATATATTTTTTCATATCATTTTTTGAAAATTTTGAAACTTTGTTGCCTCTCTTAGCTACCTTACTAGGAGAAGAAAAACATCTTATAATATCTTTAGCAGTGGCGATTACATATTACATTGAAAAACTAACTAGCCAAATCTCTATGCTAAATGATTATTTAAAATTTTAATGATTAATTATTATTGCTCATTTAACTAATAAAAGGGTTCTTTTAAATTGTAAAACATTAACCGTTTCTTTTTTAAAATAAAAAACGAAAATGAAATTAATTCGTTATGTTTTGGGTGAAAATCAGTTTCCTAGAGAAATAAAGGTCTTAACTGGTAAAAGCAAAAAATAAAATAATATCACTATCAAGAATGAAAACAGAAGAAGAAGGGAACGTATTATTATAGCAGTTAACACCTCTATTAGTTAAGAAAACTGATTTTTTATTCAATACGTTATTACTTAATGTGATTTTCATTGTTCTAAAGTTTAAAAAAGGACTTTTTAGAAATTTGGCTATTTTTCTTTTCAAAATGTTATGATAAACGCTTGTTTAAATTATAGAAACAAAAAATGTTTTTTTTATACCATGTATACTTAAAATTAAACATTTTCATGCCCATAAGAATTTTTTTAATCATTTTTGGAAGTTCTAGTTGAGGTTGAAGTTTTGAATACTAATTTCATAATATAGTAGGGAGACCTTCCACAATATGTAAGAGATATTTTTGTTTTAAATTTCTCTTTTTTGTGTTGTAGATATCGATTCTTTTATATTTTATTTTTAGAATATTCCAGAGTTTACTGTATATCGTGGTGGCAGACATTTAGTATCGTTATTCTTAATGACTTGAAATTTATAGGTGTTACATTAGTTACCAAGAAGAAAAGAGATAAACAATAATTAAGTGTAAAACATAAAATACGCCATATAATGGCTACTTAACCAGTCTTTAAACAGCTTCATTTATGTTTTTGTTTGTACATAAATACATAGGGTAAGTTTTAACAATATTTACATTTTTTGCGAGATCATCTCTATTGGGAGAATATTTTTCTGTATTATATTAAATAACTCAATTTAGACTTTTTCCACAGAAAATCTAGCTTAGTAATTAGGAAAATAAAGTTTAGGGTGTTTAACAGATGTTAAAAACTCTAGGGGCTAATATTGTACATAATTTGGGTATTTAGTATCTACAGCTATACTAAATACACAAAATAGCAGGGAATTAATTATATTGCCAAATAAACCTTCAGCTAATTTTTTGGGCAACTACAAATGAAAAATCGCTTGAATTTGCTTGATTATTAACTAAACTTTCCGGGTCTAAACTCTTATATCTAAACTGCTACAATTTTACTGGGATCTACTTTTACCCTAATAAACATAATATCGTCTTTCATGAAATGTCTCTTCTTTAGCATTTCGTGTGAAACGAACTTTGGAAATCCAAATCCCAAAGAATCTGGCTCTTTACTGGGTCTCTGAAAGTTCTTCCATGTGGGATCGGGAATGAAACTTTCTACAATGTTGCAAGCTTTTTCCGGGCAATTGGATTGGTCGAAAAGGGTGAAGGATACTGAATGGGCAAAGGGCCACCTTAGCAGAGCATCATATTCTCCAGGTAGGATTTTTATGTAGACGGAAATATGGCTGTCTTCACCTGCTCCATTACCATTTGGAAACAGTGAAGCCTGAAACAGAAATATTTTATTAAACAAATCTACTTTAGATTAAAAATGGTAAATGTTTGTTGATATTTCTTGTTATTGTTGAAATAATAAAACGGTGTTTCATCTAGTTTTGTGTGCTAGAACCTATTAAAGGTCTTTTGGCGGTCTAGTTGGCGGAAAGTAACTTATATAACTTTATTAATTTTTAAATTTCATACTAGTGATCTTATACGAAATTATGTACCATTACTCAAACCCAATAAATTTAAACCCAAAATTATGCTGATCCATTTACCATCACTAGGACGCCATATTATTTTACATTACGATGAAGCACAATCAATTTTAATTGAAATAATAAGAAAACTACCACTGTTTACAAAATTAACAATTTAAAATAAAAATCTGAGCTGATATTTTTTAAAAACTAGTAAAACGAAATTTAATTTCAAAGTTTTCAAATTCCAGCAAATAAATACTGTTTTCAAGATGTTTTCGACATCAGCTCAAATGTAAAAACAGATCTAGTTGGCCCAACTATATTTTTAGGAAAAATAAATAACTATACTTCTTAGTGATTATTAGGTAATAAACCTTTATAAGATTTACCGAAAACTAAGACATACATAATGGAAATTTTATTTAAAAAAATGTTTAAGATATTTTAGGTGTAAATTTTACTGTTAGATGTTAATATCCTACCTGAAGCTTATATCCGTATTGACTAGTGTAAAATGGAGGTGACACGAGCTCCATTCCTTCTTTGGTCTTAGCCTCGGCAATCTTGGCAGAAAAATCACTAATTTTCCAGATAAGCGTTCCAGAATAATTTAGCGATAGCCTAGACAGAGCGCTCTTTAGCGAAGTAATTTGATGTTGTTGCTTGGAGACTACGGTGCACATTAGCTGCAGATGTTGCTGACAGTTTTCCTCTAGATGCTTTTCCATAACGTATCGCGGACCTTTAAATCTACAACCTGCCTCTTTGAAGGAGCAGCTGTGTACAGAAATTGTGCACTCTTCTTTAAGATGACTTTCCAATTCCTCTCTTGCCAAAACATTTACATCACATCTATTGGGACACTGAATAGGTACTCTTCCACATTTAACGTGATGTGCAGTTAAGGTATCAGCTACGAACTCTTTGGTACAATAACGGCAGGGTAGGAGTCTCTTCGAACAGTCGGATGCTTTGTGTTGACTTAAGTGTCGCCTGTGAATTTTAACGCCACATTTATTTTCGCAGTAAAGAGGTTCATAGCCGCAATTTCCCGCGTGGTTCTGAAAAAGGATGTTTGTATTAGAGTGTTATAAAATAAATAATCACTTGTTTAGTATTTGTAAACAAAGACGGGTTTTTATATAAACAGACATGCTTTCATGAGAGGCAGAAACTCATATTATAAAATACAGGGTGTTAAAGAAAATAATACATAAATATTTTTTGAGATATTCATTATGTTTTTTATATTATACATAAACACAGCATGACGGAATTAGTGTACAGTATTAGTTTTTTTTCATTTATTTCTCTTGTCTTTAACGCTATAACAAATAAATACTTTAAATGGTTGCGTGGCATTGCGCAAAATATGAATCTTGTCCAATTTTTAAGAGTAAGAAAACGAAACATACATTTAAAGTCAACAATCTCCTAAAAGCCCTTGTCTTGTCGTTGTGCTGTAAATGTGACAGTTTCATATGTGTGAATAAAGTAGAAGTTGTGGCGTTTCTTACTTCTAATTAATTAAGTTTAAATATTCATTGTACCACAAGATAAAAAGAAACAAATAGATAGGTAAATTTATGGTTTACAAATTAATGTCTACTTTTTAAAGCTTGACCTAACTTTCTTCCCATTTTTTTTTTTTTGATATTTGTAAGAAAAAAGGTCATAATTTCAGGAAAAATTCTAATATTGGTATAAATTTTACAAAAATTATTTAATTCCCTGCTTGTTTTTCTTTTTAAACTCAAAACAAATAAATGAGATGGTTTTTATCAGCGTTTTATTTTCGAGATTTAAGGTCGCTTGAGAGGACTAGCAACTTCAATTACCTACCGTTTATATTTATATTCAGAGATTTTTTTTTCTTTTTCTTCGTTATATTTTCGAGATTTAAGGTCGTTTGAGAGGACTAGCTACTTCAATTACCTACCGTTTATATTTATATTCAGAGAAAAATAAATATTTTTTTTCTTGTATTGGTTAAACTGTCTTTTCTCAACGTTTTTGCCAAATAAACTACATTTTGTCTCTTTTACAAATAAATTGATTTCTTATTTTAACCTAACATTTAATATTTGGCGCTACATCATATCTATTTTTTTAAGGCAGACCTGTTCTTTTTTTTTTTTAACGACTGGTTTCCGCAAACCGGTGATTTGTCACATTTGTTAATTCACTGATTTACGATGTATTTAATAATATATATTTTTTTTATTAAAATCCAATAGAGCTTGTCGATTTTCGGATACACTAAATGTAACTAAAATTGCAAATTAAATATAGGGTAGGCAATGCCACATGCCGATTAGTGCTTAGGAAATGCGTAAAGCCAACTTTTTATTAAGAGGATGCAAAACTTCTTTACCCCTGGTCCGCCCTGGTTCTCGACGCCCCCGTTCATTGTTAAAATAGAGCTCTAAGTAGGCGATCTTAAATTGTTCAATGTGATTTTTAGGTTTTTATCGCTTTATGTTACTCTTAGCTGTCAATAATTCAATAGTATTTGGACATGATTAAACATTTGATTAAAAAAATTACATTAAATATAACAATTTAACAAAATTATTTGTTTGGGTATAGTTTATGACTAAATTAAAATTTGATACACGAAATTTTATTTAAAAATTTTGCTTTGTGTAAAATTTTTTATAAAACATATTTTTAAATAAAATATGTTTTGTTTTTACTAAACCCTGTATCATAATAATTTTAAGATTAAGAATTTTCTTACACACGGATATTCTATGTGTATTTTGTTCACCACATGTTCTATATTTTTTGTGACGCAATATGTGAATGGTTATTAAATAACGTTCATTAATAAACTGTTTATGTTTTAATGCCTATATCTGGTAAATATTTAAAACCCTAATAGGTTAGTAAACATGACTACAAGGAGGCTAAAGCTAATTTGAATTGTAATTAAACCGTAAAATGCAAAACATAAAGTAAGATTTAAATTATTCTGTAATCATAGAGCAACATTTGCATTATTTACCTCTAAACCATGTCCACTGAATTCCTTATTACAAAACTCGCATCTTGTTCTTCTTTGAGGGCAAGTATATTTCAGATGATCTTCCATCAAAACTCTGGGAATTTGTGCTCCACATTTACTCGTACATGGAAGAGCGTCATGTTTACAAGTATTTAGGTGCCCCTAGAAAAAAGTTTACATTAATAGAGCGCTTTACTTGCAAAATATAAAATAAAACCAAGTGTGTCCAAAAGACTATGAAAAATGTACATGGTATTAACTAAGCACGTAAAGTTTAACTAGCCTAAATGTTTATTTAAAAATAGTGCGAGTATACCATGTTAGTAAACGTTTATTTTGTAAGCGTTAATAAATTTTACATGAAAAGTTTCAGTTTATTTATTATTAATGGCACGGTTTCTTTATTGTTGCAAAATAAATATTGAAATTGCTTTGATACAACAATATAAAAATATGCATTCCTGAAAAGAGGGTTAAAAGTATACGTTTTTGCATCACTATACCATAGTCTAAGGATATTCTAATAAAGTCCTATTACTCTTTTAATGTCGCAAAAATACCGCTGTTGACCTTGACCCGGCCACGGGTGGCCACGGTGCAGCATACAAATAAGTGCGCCTACCGCCTACGTTCCATGTGAATAGTCTAACTCCCGGTTGATTATATTTTTATACAGGGGGCGTTCTATTAGGAATATATAATAATACGAGTGAGATTATTAATGTTTGTATTATGTATTCATTTTTTATAAACCATTATTGATAAAGATTACTTTGATAACAAAGAAAATAAAAGACGGTAGGTTAAATTACAAAAAAACATGTATGTCAAATTTTACAGATTTTTTTAATATCCTAAGTTTTTGGCACTCATTATTACCAGATTGGCTTTAATTTTGAATTAATAGCAATAGATAAATTTTACCGCCTACTTACAAAATTATGTTTTTGTTACATGTTTATAGGAAACACATAAAAATTGAAGAGTTAAACATATACATGCATATATACCTATCTATATCCTTAGGACATCAAAAAAAATGGAACATAATCACGTGTAGTAACGCAACAATCACCGACAGAACAATAAGAAAAAGTACGTTTACCCATCTTAACTAAACAGATTTTTAAATAGTGTATAACGTAAAGCGTCCAAAAACGATAAAGCTAATATAACGGTCTGGACCAGGGGCGCACCCAGGAAAAAATTTCGGAGGGGGGTTATGAAATACTGCATACCTACAAATTTTAAACAAAAAAATTATTTCTCATAAACAGAATATTGCACTTATCGGTAAACAAAAATAAAATTCTACATTTAGGCTGTTCCTAGCATACACAAGTTAAACTAAGTTTAAGAAAAGAAATTAAAAAAATAAGAGAAATTAAACCAAACTAAGTTTTAACTTTCTAGGCTTTTGAACAAATTTTTCTAAAATATCTTCTACACATGGGGTGAAGTTTCTATAAATATGTAAAAGGGTACGACCAAAGATAATACTACTACGGATAAGATGAACCATTCAATGCTATATTTTTGATACCCCTAATGGACTTTGGCTAACGCAAGCCGATGTCCATCGAGAGATTTTCGCGCTATCCTTGAACGAACGCAGGCCTTTACTATTGGCGTGATGAAACGCGACTAGAAAATACACAATCCGTTTAGCCGCCCGCTTTCGCTACTTCATGTTCCGAATAAGGTACAAGCGACAGACATTGACAATGTCGCACATGGTTTCGTACCTCGATTCGCTGGGGCAGGGGTTACCGACTTAATTTTATTCGCATTTACGGAAGCAGTATTATCTTTGGTTCGACCATGTAGCCGGTTTTCTGAAGAACTTTTTCTTAAATATGTAATTTTTCAGTCTACGCAAAGTGGAAAAACTGCGTTCACCTTCCGCAGTAGACAGGCAATACAACCATTATAAACAGCAATACCATGATATTTGAAAAAATATCTGAATGTTGTGGCGATTCCGCTGATGTTTTGAGCGATTTCTCGAATTTTAGATCAGTTTTTTTTTAAATTACATAGTAGAAATTTATTGAGGACTGCGTTTAAGTACTCAAACAAAAAATTAAACTTTATATTACTTCATGACTCTTGTTAATTTATAGTTTCGGTAACTTTTATAACGAAAAAACATATTAATATAAAACTTTTCTAAATTTTGCAAAATAATTTCAAATCAAGGCTGGACCGAAGGCACTGCACAAACTAAGTCACGGCTAAGCCGCGAGGCCGCTTGGTAGCCGATAGCCGAGGGATCGGTGCAGGCAGGAGGGAAACTTTTCGCAGCACGCTTGAGTGAACAGACTTTATTAAAATATCTTTAGACTTTGACCAACACATGTTACTTTACTAAGCACTTACCTTTAATTTTCTTAATTCGTCGGACCATTTGCAACCGTCTTTATGATGGATACAATAGACCACTGAACTCATAATAGCCTTTTCAGACTCTGGATCGGAATAGATCTGAAACAAAGTAAATAAATGTTAGTTACCGGGTTACCAGAATCTTAAAAGAACTTTAAAGCATGTTAATGTTGTCACCATTTTATTAATTGATAAATGTATATTCTTCTTAGAAAAAGTATGAGACAGTAATTTACATACAAAAATTATCAGAAATGATTCACATATTTTAATAAAAGTAAACAAGCTTTGCTTTTGTGCACAGCGAAAAAAAACTATAGTTTAAAAAATTATATTAACGTAACGTTGGTAATTATGGTTAAGCTTTCGTGAACTGTTCCAAGGTAAAAAAAGATTGGACTTGCATGAACTGCGCACTTTGTTGCTATGCTAATGAGAATGAGGGTTCTTGTTAGTTAAATGAACATTATTTCCAACCTAGCAATTCTACCTTGTACGATAAAATATAACCATACTAATATTTTTTGTTCTACCAATCGGATAAATAAAGGCGTTACTCTTAAAATTTTTGTATTATACTCAAAACTGATCCAGTGCGCAATATGTGTTATTTAGTTTTCGACATCTCGTTTCGTACACCAGAAACTGAGGTAGGTTCCTGTTTCCGCAGAATTGTGGCCTAAACGGAAAAGTTACCCGTTCCTACTTTTAGTGATTTATTACGTCTAAGATAGAATTGGGGAAAATAAAAAGCGACTTTAACTAACCGGGATTAACCATGACCGATCACAACTAAGGGTTTTTGAATTTGTTTAAATTATTCCTACGTAGAAGTTATTAACAAAATTTCAATAATTTTTAGTATGGTATTTATTTGGTCGAGAATATTTTAGGTAGATTTCTGATGTGTACAAAACGCGAGTGTACGGTACAATTTGAATTGTTTTGGGTACGGTGCGCAATTCATGTTAAAAAGGTCAGGTATACAGTGCGCAATTCGAGGCTCCAAAAAATGCTAGGTCATTTGGTGTAAACCTCAAAATATCCACTCAATATACAAAATTGGGCCTCTTTCTCTTTGCACACGGAATTTAACTCAAATTAAATAATAGAGTATGCTGTATAGGAAAAATTTCTCCTTATTTTGAGGTCTGCAAACTTCATTTTTGACATAAAATTCAAGAAATGTCGAAAACGGTTAGACTTAGGTTTAGCATATTATACACAAAATATATCTAGAATTTTCTGGGGAATCCAAATGCAATAATATATAGGGTTTTCCATTAAAAATAAGAAAGTTAGCATCGACTTCCGGTACAACCGGATGTGCCACCATCTTAAAAATATTTTAGAAGAATTGCTCTTATCGATTTTAGTGAACGACCAAATTTTTAAAATTTTCCGTTGCTAAGCTTTTGAAAATCGACCGCGTCGGTTGTCGTGGGATCCCTGTATATATATATATATATATATATATATATATATATATATATATATATATATATATATATATATATATATATATATATATATATATATATATATATATATATATATATATATATATATATATATATATATATATATATATATATATATATTTCAAAATTATGTCTTTTATAGCTTCAATCTTTTTTTGTTGACAAAATATTATTTTTCACAATATTTTCTTCGATTTTTGTCAAGTAGGAAATAAAAGTAGTACATTATTTACTTGTTTTGGTATTTAGACTAAGTACACAAGAGTTAAGTTCGTTAATAATAATAATTATAGTAATAATGTTCGTGTACTGAATTTTTTTGCCTTATAGTTTGTTCTAAAGTCATAAAATGGATTATTGTGCGGAGAAGCAAACAAAGATAAGTCTTTATTAAGGTATATTAAAACTGTTATACGGACAAATTGTTGCAAAATAAATATGTTTAGTAGATTAAAGCAGACTCAACAACATCTAATCCTAATAATGCACAAACATCTGTATAAAAGAGGATCAAAAACCTAAAATTGTTTTTAAAACTTAATAGATCGATATTTAACATTACGACTTGTAGTATTATGAAATCATTATTTATTATTACGCATATACCAAAATAAATTTATAGATTCTCCTTTGGGAAAAAACAATGTTAAGTTAATTTCTTATACAATCAACCATAACAATCTTATTGGGTTTTGTTTATTAAGAAGCTGGTTACATACTCCTCGACCAACCTACATACAAAGATCATTTTTGAGTTAGTTTAATACGACTCAGTTTTTGGGTAAAAAATTGACCAATTGATACTATTTTGTTTTTGCTTTGAAGGCCGAGATTAAAAAATGTTTAATTTTTTGTTACTCAGTCATACAATTCAAAAATTACTAACAAACACTACAAAACATAAAAAGTTAAAAGACAACAAATTTTATTATTTTAGCGTCAAAATTTAAAACGCCAAAATGCTGTGTTTGTACCAGCTTAAAAAACAAAATATGATTCAATTTTTTTCAATAAATTATAAGTTAAAATTAAAATATTCAATCTCAAATGATAAAAAAAAAAAAAAAAAAAACAGGATTGGTACCTAACAGAGCTTACGAAATTTGTTTAACCCATTGTGTGACATTATTGATTTAGTAAATTTACTACTGACATTTACGAATATAAAGATACAATAATAATATAGGTTGGACGACGCAGTAAATCTCCCGCCAACAAGAGGAAGCACAGGACCTATTGAGCTGAGGTCTAGGTGATGTGGTATTACAAACCTCTGAAACTTTCAGATTAGATCAGAGACGATAATGATAAAACATTACTTTTTTCTTATTATTATATTAAAGAAAAAAAATCATGTTATTTCATTATTGAATCTTTCGAAAAGATTCTGCCAAAAAAAACTTTACCACAATTTATTTTTTAAAATAAACTTAACAAATACCTCATTCAAATTATATTCCCAACACCACAATAAATAGGTGGTGTTCAATCTTAATCTCAAGTTGAATCATACCAGAAATAAACGTGTAAGAGTGAGTTGACTCTTCATGAATACAAATGGTATATTTATTACAAATACTACCAGGAAAAAATACATTACTAAATATACAATGACAAGTCTAAAGTTAGATTTCCTTACTGCATCGGTCATTTAACTAGAAATTGAATAAATAAGAAGGCAAATAATCTTTTGTAATTAATCTAGATCGAGAAAGAAATTTGATATTAATAGATCTAGCTGTAAAATATAATATTCCATGAAAACAAGTAAGTTATTGATATCCTAAGGCACAGGGTGGAACTTGCCCTAAATATTTTCTGGTTATTAAATAACTAAAGCCTTAATCTGTAAAAATATTGGAGACTGATTACATTTTGATTGCGTAATCGCTGATTGAGGAGTTCAAAGTAAAAACTTTCAAGCCCTACTTAAAAAGGTTTAATAACCCCTGTTACATAAGTTTTGAGAAAAAATTGAAACTACTTATTTCTATCCAAATAAACTTTAATTTCTTCAATCTTATTATATTATTAAATTAATCATTGCTATACAAAAATAATTTAATTTATTGCCGCTAAGGGTCCGTTTTCTTCTATGCCTAACTGGTCTCATGAGGTTTTGGACATCATGTATATTTATTTATCTTACTTTTTGGAAGATTCGCTGCCGAAGTTCTTGTTAGTTTCGTGCTTCCCAGCCGTTATCGTAGACTTTCTGAGCTAACCGAGCCCAGAAAGTTTCAATTGGCCTGGCTTGAGGGACATTAGGGGTGTTATCAATCCTGGGCACACATGGAATATTTCTTGCTTCCAGCCAGTCAAGTGTAGCTCTGGCATAATGCCAGATCTGGCCAAAACATATAATTTCCATCACTGTGATGTACGTTGATAAAATTAAGCAATTTAGTTAAACAATCTCTGATGTAGATCTCGGCATTTACTGCCTCTCCTCTTATATGACCAACAAATGGTCTGGATACACCTCTTTCCGATATGGCACACCATACCAATATTTTATCTGAAAACTTAGCTTTGCCTCTTTATCTAACTTTATTTGGGGTCTCTTCTATATTGTCGGTGTAAAATCCAGAATTTCCTGGTAGTTTGGCCTGGCTAAGGGTGAAATATTTTTCATCATCCATGACAATCGATCTGTAATTCGCGAAGTGAATAGCAATTTACCGAGAAACAGTCGCGTTAGAAATTCGGAAGCGAGGACCAACCTTTTTGGTAGACTGTCCAACGACATTTTTCACTCTTCGAACTAATTTTTCCTACTGGGCATCAAACAACTTCAGTGGTCGACCACTTTTTGGGACTCCTTCTTCACATTTACGAACTGTTCGATATATGGTGGATTTCGAAATATTTTCGCCTCGAAAAATCCTTAATATATCTAGCTTGTATGCCATTGCGAAATAAATTATAACAACTATGACATATTTATCAAAATGGCGAAACCATAGCAACTGTAAATTCCAAGGATTACTTGATATACGGCATCCATATTTCTGCGAAACACCTGGAATTTTTTTCTCAGAACTTCTGTAACAGGGGTTAAATTGAAATAAGGCAAGTAATTTAAAAACAAAAGAACCATAAGCAGGATTATCTCCATTATCCATTTGTTACATAAAAGATGTCATATATAAGACTGCACATCCATATCAGGATCAATATTGTCAACACCTTATCCGAATTTTCTAAAATTTTTGATAAATATTAATATGTTATTTATGACAAAACGTAATCAATTTAAAAAGGTAAAAATTTGGTTTAAATTTCTATTTTATTTTAATTTTATTTTGACAACGATGTCCGAGTTACCACTGGAATACAGCTTAGTGTTTTCTTTACTTTTTGGGTTTTTCGGAGGGTTTTCCTTTTTTTTGTTGTGGGCGATCTGCAGGTTTATAGGGGTCAATAGGACTGAGCAGAATCAGTTCGTTATACCCCGGGACCTAAATCAGTGGTCCCATTTTAAAAATTTAAATAAATATTGTAGTTTTAAATATATATTTAATTTATATATATATATATATATATATATATATATATATATATATATATATATATATATATATATATATATATATATATATATATATATATATAAATAAAAACAATTATACAACGCACTAAATAAGTAAGTAAAGCAAAATAAAGTGTTCCATGAGAAGTATGACATGCCATATTACTTCAACTCTCCGACCAGTCCGGCCCTATAAAGATCACTATCTCTTAGGTCGTACTGAATTACATACTATTTATTTACTGAATAACTTAATAAGGCATAGAAATTCATACTGAATTTTTTTTGATTTTTTGATATTTGATCATCCTGGATGGTGTAAATTTTTCTGAAGGTTAAAGAACTTTTTGTGCAAAAAACTCTACGGGATCAATTTCTTCTTTATGGTCTTCCTTACGAAAATAAAATTAGTTTAATATTTAATTTCTGGAGAAAGAACTTACAGTTTTTAAATTTTTGTATATTTTCCAAGTTAGTTCTTGCATTTATGGTCTCTGTTAGCTATGTTTTAAAATAAATAGCAGTTTACTGATTCCTACTTAATCAAAAGATTAATTTAGAAGGATAATTCCTTCGGGAATTAAAATAAGCTAGGAAAAAATGCCATTTAATTTTGATTTTATGCAAATATTTTAATGTGTTATAATTAAATTAAAGTTAATATAATTAGACCAAAGTAATGATCACTGGGCTTAACGACGTCATGATGCATTACTGCTGAAGTAGTGTCTCGACGGGCTATGGGTAACATTATCGATGAAGAAAACTTTGGGTTACCAGGATAAAATAATTCACCCGAAATGTGATTATAGTAAGGAAAACATAATAAAAGGTAATGAAAAAATTGTTAATGATGTAACTTTAAAAATAAGTAAATCCTTCTTTCAACATTCTTAATTTATACAAAAAGTTATGATCAGTTTTATCAATAATAAAAAATAGAACATTGTTACTGTAAGATAAGCACACAACTAGGGCATTACATACCTACATAATATTTTCGGCGTTAAGATAGCTAAAACCAAAAACTTACCTTATCTAACTTTTATCAAAATGTCAATAGTCACCATCTTAAAGGATTTTATGTGTTGGTAGATACATGAGAATTCAGACAGTAATGCCTTTGTATGCAGATTCTAAGAATTTTAATACTGCAAGACGCTTTGTGTTTTTAAATTTCTTTCCTTAAATTATTTTTAGCGAGACATTAGTGACATTTTTGATTAATTAGCGTTATATTAGTCATAGCATAGATCCAAAATTTGTTCATTTTGAAAATGACGTAACATCAAATGAAGAATTAGTCTCCCCACTCACCATTGGTGAATTGCGTTTGTAACCATGGTTACTAACTTTTTAGATGCGATACACTTTGTTAAATTGTTCTTACTTCCGTCATTATTAAACCAAAAAAAAAAAAGAGTTGAATATAATATGAACCCTACATATGAAATAGAATAAAAGAAGCCGAAGGAAACCCGAATGTTTTTTCGCGATTATGCGAACCTCAGAAGCGATCTCATAAATAACATAACATAAATTAAGAAAAAGGGCTGTCATTTAAAAATATGTGCTGAAGCAAGCTTTTTTTATAAATTTTTTAATTAACATAAATCTAAACTCTAATAGAAATGTTATGAGAGATGAGTGAAACTCTTTATACCCTAATCCACTATTAGGTCAGTTTTGTTACCAACAAAATAGGTAACTTTAAGGCATGTTTTAAACAACGTAAAGTTTTACGCTATTAATTGATTGGTTAATTAAATGCACTAAGTAAGGTTTAGTGAAAACTTTGACAACTAAGAAACTTTGATATTTTAGAAAGGTATTGGTGTCCTCAACAGGTGTTCCTAACCCTCTAGTATGTAAGTGGTGGTTTTTAATAACTGGGGCTTTAAGAATCAGTGTGGACCATCCCATAATATCATAAAACTTGAGTTTGTGGGTTCAAAGGCTCTAAATTCTTCGGCAGAATAAGTGAGTGGACCAAATTATCTAAAATAGTAATATAATTATAATATTACTATTTTATATTGTTACACTCTGGCTTATTTTGTTAAATAATTGAGAGCCTTTGAGCCAAATAATTTAAGTTTCCGATTTGGGGGATGGTCCAACCTGGTTCTTAACGCCTTATTATGTGAAAGACTTTCTTAGTTTACAAATTGGTTTTTCTCTGATGGGCCTAGAGTGTAGATGTTTTTCCTTTTAGTTTTCTATAATAAATGCATTTTACGAGAAGTCTGTTCTGTCATAAGTATTCCTTATCGCTCTCTTAACATCTTTGTAACATTATTAACACACAAAGATACGCAATAACAAACTGCGCCTAAGGTTGCTTAATTTCAAGATCCAACGGAAATCGTAATGTTAACATGTCAAGAATTGTGCACACTAAAGGGAAATCTCATGCATCTTAAGAACCGTACTAGTTATATTTGTAATAAAAAAAAATACATAAAACCGAGATATAATAATTAAATTTGTGTTCTGACAGACAAGTAATACAATATTTACATACAAAAAAATATAATTATGCGGTTGTGATGATATAATAATGAAAAAACTATGAATGCTTTTAAGGAACACTGTAACTAAATTAAAACTTAAAAAAAGTCTTTATTGAATAAACTTATTTTAAGGTTAATTAGAGCTGGCCTTCATCTCTAAATTTAACTCCGTTGAGTTTTACAAATAAGAGCGTACGATTTTTAATTCTTATTTATTACTGCTACCTTTTTCTTTTTTATTTATGAGGTGTCCCGTCCCTCTTTGTAACACCAATTGGTCACATTTTTAAAATTACATTTAAATTTCTATCTGGGTGGTTAAAGTCAATTCGTTTTGTTTGTTATAAGTTTAAAAGGTTTTCAATTTAATTTACCTGTAGAATTTCACACTTTACTTGATTTGTGTCACTTTTAAAAAATATTGTTGTCAATAGGCTTTACAAAATAGATGTCATGTCTTAAATAAAACGTAAATAGGCAATGGTGCCTTTTAATATATAAATTTGTAACGGTCTAATGTAGGTAGGTACACAAAAAGAAACTGATAAACTAACGATAAAAGAATTGATACCGGTTTTATTACATGAATTTTAGTCACTATTAGATTTATGTTTAATATTTTATATCTAATATTTTAACCAAATTAGCAATATATGCAAAACTGTTTTACTATTTAGTTTTTTAATAGTCATAAAAAACATATTTCGGCTGCTACTGGTTCTTATGTATAATATTCATCTCATGGGAAAACATAAATTCCTTAAACCAAAAATGGTTTATTGGTTATACACCATGGTGACTTGCTTGCTTAGCTATAACAGGAGCAATTAAAACAACCCCAACAGCAGCCATGGAGTGTCTTTTAGACCTTCCACCACTTAACCTCATAGTTATTGGAGAGGCAAGAATAAGCTACTTCCGACTGCACTAAAAACCAACTGGTGTCTACGCTAGTTTGGGACACAACAACATAAAAAATCAGATTGGCAACATCCTGGACGAGAGAATAGACCAGATGATTCCCTAATACTCATTCAACAAAAACTTTGAGGTAAAAATTCCAAATCGAAGTGAGTGGCAGCAACTCGATCTCCCCTGCACAGTTGGAGACTTCATCTGGTATACGGATGGTTCCAAAACCGAGCAGGAAACTGGAGCGGGCGTGTACAGTGAAATGAGGAATTCACAATTCTCCATTCCACTAAAAACACACAGTTCTGTATTTCAAACAGAAATATATGCCTTACTGCACTGTGCGAAAGAAAATAACAGGAGGGCTTATAAAAACAAGCGGATCTGCATAATAACAGACAGCCAGGCGTCACTAGGTGCACTAGTAAACCCCAAAGTAACGTCCAGGCCGACATGGGAATGCCAAAAAGAACTGGAAGTCCTGGGAGAAAGCAACAGGGTATATCTCCTGGGGCACCAGGACATTCGGGAATAGAAGGCAAGGAAAAAGCGGATAAGCTAGCGAGACATGGATCATCCACACCATATTTTGGACCAGAACCTACCTTTGAAGTGACCAAAACAACAGCACTAGGGCAAACCAAAGAATGGATTTGAAACAAACACAAGGAAATGGTACTGGAAAAACCTCAGTAGAATAAGCCATGAAAAAAGCTTCATAAGAGGCTCATCCAAAAGAACGAAGGAAGAACTACTCAGGCAAAGTAGGAAATACTTCGCATAACAGTAGGGTTGCTAACAGGGCACGATACAAGATATGCTTATACAATGGGGACCCAAATTACAGAATGTGCGACGAGGGGGAAGAAACAGCCTACCATCAAGGAAGTTTAAAGGTGTATGGAAGCCCAATGCTATGGCCCATTCGATCAAAATGTCCCCAGTATGAAAATAACTGTCAGAGTTGGCCCTGCCGATTCTGCGCAATAACAAAATTCCACGAAATAATTTAATGTGTTGCCTACTTATACACTGATAAATCAGTGTGAAGTTAGTCAACACATTTAATTTATGAAGCCGGAATATCGTTTTTGGATTGATCAAAACCTTATTTTAGTGATTGGTGTTTATTGAAATTGTGACTATAATTTTGTGTTTATTGTTTGTTACTTATAATATCGTAACAAAATGACTAGAGGTTGTATGGTTTTGTCTTGCAAATCCAAGGGTAACATACCCGTCTTTTTAACTTTAGGTAAGTATTTTTATATTTAAATTAGGTGCTTTTATAAGACGTAACGTTTAGGTAAACGAATAAATAATAATATATCAATTATGAATAATAGAAAATGAAAATTTCATAGGAAATATTAATGTGAGGAAAAGTAAGGCAATCTTAACTATCTTTTAGATGATTTCCCCAATTTTTTTTGTAGTATTTCTGTGGATTATTAAAAAGAAATAAGGTTTACATTTAGGTATTTTTATTTCGTTTAATAATTTAGTACCTCTTTTAAAGGATCAAAATTATTGATTACTGGCAGACCAGGCAAATTTAAATATATACAGATCCCTCTAATTGAATGAAAGGAAGTACAATTTTTTTTGGTTTTTGGGGCGCTGATTACAAACATGAAAAAAATATTCGGCAATGTTTCGTTTTCGAGATATTCATCATCAAAATTGAAAATCAAACTAACCTTATTTACACTATTCCTCCTTCTTTTTGCACAAAATTCTTGATTTTTACACTAAATTGGCACACAATATTTCACAAGCACCTCTTAAAAACTTTTTTTATGTTTATTTTACACCTTTTTTACACTTTTATTTTTAAGCAAATATGGCTGTTGCCTTTGAACTTAAAAGTTCGCAATTTAATGGAAAAAAGATGTAAAATAAAAAAAAATACAAGGTTTTAAAGGTGTTTATAAAATATCGTGTGCCACTTTAGTAAAAATCAATTGTTACAAAAGGAAGAGAATATAGTGAAAATAAAGGTTAGTTTAATTTTCAACTTTGATGATGAAGATCTCGGAAACGAAACGTTGCCGAAAATATTTTTCAGATTTGTAATCGCGCCCAAAAACCCTGTATACCAAATTTGATCAAAATCGGAAGGGGGCAACTTTCGAGACAATACCATTTGTTTAAAAATAAATTAGATTTTTGGTTTCTTAATCTTGCATTATCAACTTTTTAAGCTCGACATACTGTACACACATAATATTTAACGGATACTGTTACAATGGATACTCAGGTACCAAAGGTTACTAAACATTTTTAACCACTGTTATTCTGTCTCATAAATATTTGTTATTAGTGAAAAGTATATGCCTAAAAGCAATTATGAAAATTTTCACTTTTTAATGTACAACCAGAATCTTAGAATTAGATTAAACTCATTTACACTATCTTGCCCTTCTTTTATCACAAAATTGGTGATAAGTACATAATACTATCATACAATGTTTGAAATTTATTTTTAAAAATCGTGTTTTTATTTATTTACAAAGATTTTTGGTAAAAATACAACACTTTCAAAAATATCGACTATTTAAATAGAAAGCAGTAAAACCTATTCTTTCCATATTATATCAGATGATATAAAATCTAATATTACGCAATAATTTTAAATATTCTATTGAAGTATCCTTTAATAACCAACAATTTTGTGCAAAAAATAAAAAAAACAGTGAATGTTGGAATTTCACATTTGATGATGTCAATTTTATAGATAGTAACAAAGAATTATGGAAATCCGGCCCTGACCTACTATTCGTTGCGCAAATTCCGCAGGGCCAACCCCTCTATTCCCGCTGCCCTGCACGCCTGGACAATTTTGTTCTACAGTATTGGGCTTCCATACACCTTTAAACTTCCTTGCCTACCATATACTGTGCGAATGTGAAGCGTTAAATTACAAAAGACCAGGCATCATTATTTGGGCAACCGAAAATGAGCCCACAGGAATATATCAACCAACCAGTCTCGGTGTTATACAGAATTGTAGAAGGAACAAGACTAATGGGAGATTAGGCACAAAAAGCCCAAGAGGCTGCGCTGCCTCCGGTAGTGAATCAAGACAGCTTCCAAGAAGAAGAAGAAGAAATATATCCATAACAACAGTAAGGGAGGATGGGGGCGGTCAAGGGTAATAAACTTAACAAGGAGTGCTCGATCCCATTTAAGCCCATATACGCCAATTTAAATGCCAATCCGGTATTTGTGACGTAACCCGTTTGCCTGTTTGTTTTATTTACAAGTGGTATAAAGTCTTAATTTTGTTTGTTTGTCTTAAAATGTTATACATTGCAGTTCTAAAAGTAAGTTCATATCCAAAATAGTTTTTAAAAGTTAAATATTTAACAAAAATTTATAAAATAAGTCTAACTTCTGGGCAAAATGGGCAAACGGATGACGTCCAAACATAACCTATATCTGCCGACAAATAGTAAAAATCGAGCACTCCTTGTTAAGTTTACCACCCTTGGGGGGCGGTATGTATTTATTACGCGTATACTTTATAATGGCAAAATTCAATGAGACAATTAAATTAAATGTTAATGTATAGATTCTCAATGCCATATCCTGTATAAATAAAATACAAATAAAAAATACCTTTAAGGAAGGGTACAAATAGCTATATAAAAAGCAAGGGTTTTAATAGGGGACCCTTAACAAAGCTCCCTAGTTTCGCGCATTAAATAGCCTTGATCATTAATGTCCAAGCTAGTTACAATATTTTTTGGCTTATCTTTCGGTTATTCAATTGTAAAAATCATACATTTTTTAATTTTTTTTTCAGCATGTATTGTCGTTTTAGGCAACCAACTTGACAGATGTTTTAAGGGTTGTCATTCGAATGACACGGTTATAAATAGACGCAATGTTTTTTTTCTGTATTTTTAGTCGCCCATAATATAATTGTTTATTACAAGAAAATCCTGCATTAGTAGAGGCTATTAATGAATGATTTTGTATAAGTTAATAAAAGTCATAAAAAGCGATCGCCGAAAAAAGTATTTAATTTTTAACTTTACGTATAATAAAAACTTAAATATATTTATATTTCTATTTTCCTTTAAATGTATGTTTCCTTTTCATCAATATTTATTAAAAGTAGTAATACCCGCTAGACTATGACCAAATATTGACTTTTTGTGTTAAGTATGTATTGTTGAGAGGACCCTGTACACAATAAAACTTACATGTTGTAGTATTTTTTCTAATTATTTTTGCAAATATGGTGAATACGCAGACCGCGAAAGGAATTTCGTAGTCATTCTTATTAGGTCTTGATCTTTTTAGATATTTTAAACTTATCTCGTATTTTAGACGTTATAATTAAATAATAACAAGTTAAAAAATAATATGTTTAATAACGAAATCAGTTGCAATGTATTAAACTAATAAATAGGTAAGTTAAGTACTAAGATTATTGAATACATCATACATAAGATACAAGAACGAAATCAGAAATCCGTTACTACTGAATATTATAATGTTAATCTTATTTTTTCGCCTGGTAACCCGGTTATTAGAAATAGCCGGAGCGAAAAATAATAGGAATAAACAAATTATCTTTTTGAAATTTAAACTTTATTTTTATTATGTTGAAACGAACAACCGCAATATCTAATCTGAATCCATCAGGCTCTATTATTTAGACTTCGCACCTAACTAAGTGACATGCTTAACAATGCTTTATCTTCACGCATGTGGATTTGTTCTTTTTCTATATTCTGGATGCAATTAGTAATCAATTTTTTTTATTAAATTTAAAATTTGTTTTGGCTAGAGCTTTTCAAATTTCGATGCTGGTTATTTGCAACAAAAATCAGTTAAAGTTATGAAATAAAATTAAAATTTTACGGCGATTTCATCTTTTTTTAATTTAATTGCTTTCTTTCTTGACTTATTTGTTACTTTTTAAAACTAAAACTATAATTCGACGCGGGAGGTCCCAATTTAAAAGTTGTGTGAAAAATATTACCTGATTAGACGACCACACATGGAGAATATTTTTGACAAGCAGCGAAAAATATGGTGGATTTATGGTTCTAAAATTAATTTAAAACTCTTCCGTAAGCGAGAAAAAAATAGTTGCAATTTTTTGTCCTTTACGAATGTCTATTCAGCATTTTTGCTTGATAAAAATATGCATCGCCAGAAAAGGAAAGTTTTAGAAAACGTTTTTAATGTTTGTAACCAAAATTACAAACATTATGAAATTTGATAAGATTAACAAAATTTCGTTGCTATGATCTAAAACAGGTAAATATCTTAAATTTTAAATTATTTATTCTTTTTTAATTTTTAATAGTGAGAAAGTAAGAAAATTGCCTACATTATAGAGTTCTTGGTTTACTTTAAATAAAATCGTTTTAAAATATAATTAAAATTAAATTGTGGGCTGGAAATTTAAATCAAACTAAAAAGTTTTTATATAATTAAATGTAGCCACGATTATAAGATGACCAATTTTCTATTTAAATTATTATAGAAGTAAAACAAAATAATTTCTTTCTTTTTGTAAAGATTTACAGTTTATAATTTAAAATTTATAAAGTCCCCAAAAGTTTAGCAATGTTAAGTATACTGTTCGACATGTTCGTCGATAGAAATCCATTTTAGAAGCGCACGTCTCAGAAAAGATTAAGTTTAACAGATTTATTTGTCCCATTTATAGTTTCTGTATCTACCATAAAATTGTTGCATCCCAATAAAAAAGTATTTTTTCGGCAGAAAAAATAGTTTTTTTACTTAGATAGCCATCTATCTTAATAAAATTCGGAAAATATATTTAAAAATTTATAATTTAAATAAAATTTCCCATTTTATTTATAGTCGAATGCCAATAGAAGATAGTTTATTTAAAATTTATTCATAACAAACATTTGTTATTGACAAAAAGCTTAAGTATTTTTAATTAAATAATAACAATAATAATACTGATTTGTTATCATAAAAGATTATACATCTTTTCAACAAAGCAGAATAAAAATAAAACTATAATAACAACAAAGAATAATAATAAATTATATAATATTGTAAGGAAAAATGATATGATATGAATTTATTAGTTATGTGCAATAAATCTATTCTAAGGTATGTTCAAAGTATTCAGAAATACATAATAAGCCTTTCCTAAGAATAAGTCTTTTACTGGGTACACTAGAGTCCCGCTAATCCAATCTAATTGGGACCGAACCCTGTTCGGATTAGCGAAAAGTCGGATTAGGCGGAATTTTGTCCCATAATGCCGTATTACTGTCTTTTTGAGGCATATTTAGCGTCCAATGTGTAAAATAATAAAGGTCAGGCGCTAAATACACCTTTATTATTTAACAAAAAATGGTGTAAAGCCGATTTAGTGCATTGAGTTAGAAGAAGATCACTGACTTTAAATTGGGCTAATTAATAATTTGTAAGTGTCTAACAAATAAATAAATTATGTATAAGATTTTGTAAATAAACGTACGGCGTTACTTTGAAAATCTTGTTTTTCTTTACTTTTCTCAGTTCCTAAGTTTAAAAAAAAATTGTCCTGGACCTGTTTGGATTAAACGGATTTTCGGATTAGCGGGACTCTAGTGTATTTAAATTTATGAAAACTACCTATAGTTTTATATTACTAACAGGTAAATGATTAAACATTTTTTTTGGACTTAGTTTTACAGGTTTTTACTTTCTGATTTCTGTTAAGACAAAATAGTCTTCCTCAAAATATAATTTTATCTTTTTTTAATCTTTATGGCAGACGACGAAGTCTTGTTTAAAGTCTATGTACTGTGGGTGATTCCGGGTTTTCAAATGTTTAACCCATTTTTTCTGATTTGGTGACCAAAACATACAGATATTGCATTGTCACGGCTCCTTTTAGACAACCAGATCGTGCTACCACAGATGTAATACAAATAACTACTTCGTCTAAACTGACCCCATTTTCGAGGAAAGGTCTAAATTAAGTCTTGCAATATTTAGTACAGGCAGTCAAGCTCAAAATAGTGTCATACCTCCGAATTTTTTATATATGCACCGATTTTCTTGAAAATTTGGAATTAAGCTTATCTTACCCTCCATATCAAAATCTATATGGTGTGCAAATTGTTTTTAAGGGGTGAAAACCACCCCTTATCGAAAAAATAGATTTAATAGGTTTTTCGGCTTTTTTTCGATTCAAATGTCTTTTATTTATGTAGGATAAATATCCTAACGTATTGTACAATATAAAATTGGTGTATTTTAAAATATCAACCCTTAACAATCTTTAAAAACTACCCTTTTGATGAAAATAATATAGAAAAAAAATCTTTTAACGATTTGTAACATTACATTTGCAGTTTTACTGAAAAAAATTAATTACCACTTTTCAAAACCCTAAAAACTACCCCTTTGCAGAAAATAAAATAAAAAAATATCTAATGACTGCCAATTTTTAGATTTTGCGTAATTTTGTATTACAGTTTATTATCTGTACTTGAAATAATTCTTAATTATCTACACCCTAGCAACCCTTAAGAACCACCCCTTTAACAAAAATAAAATAATAATTTTTTTTATGACTACTGATATTTCGATTTTAAATTTTGTTGGTTCTAAAGTTTATTCTCTAAACACGAAGTAATTTTTAATTGACTACACCCTGCCAACCCTTAAGAACCACCCCTTTTAAAATGAAAAATTTTATTCAAAGACATTCAATATTTTATTGTACATTCTTCATGAATAAAAATTTTTGTGTAACTCTGTTAATTTTGAAGCTATCACATCCTACAAAAAATCATTTTAACGGTAATTTTTACAGGCTACAAGCCTATGTATGTTAGAAGGGCTTGAAACCCTTCATATTTTATAGGTAAAGGGTCAAAGGGCTGCGGAAAAGCAGTCCTCGCACTATAGTGAAAGTTTAAATCGGTTGTATTTCCGTCAATTTTTACGCCACAAAAAAAAAATAAAAAAGGATAATAATCGTCATAAAAAATGCTACATTTTTCTACTCTTCAGTTTTTATCGTATCTCTTATGGTTTTTGAGTTAAAATGAAAAAAAAAAATTTTTTGAAAAATCACAAAAAAAAACATATAATTTAAGCTCATTTTTGTCAAAACTGTGCATCTCAAATAAGTAAAACTTTCAGATATCATAAATAACATACAAATAAAGTAATTGGTGCAAGAAATAAGTTTAATTTTGATTTTGAATGAAATGACATTAGTTTTATTGCGATTTTTTTTTAGTTTTAACTATTTTACACCATATCTCACTGAAATTTTAGTCAAAAAGAGTTTTATCGGTCATTTTAAAGGTCTTTTTATGCTCTTTAAAAAATATCTCATGACTTTTTGTTGAAAAATGTACCCTTTTCCCGTTATTAACTTTAGATCTTCATAAATAGCTAAATTTTTTTGTTTTTTTTATAAGCTTCATTTTTGTTCATTACACTTTTTTCGATAAAACGCATAATTACAGAGTTATGCGTAAAAAACAATTGAAAAATGAGGTTTTTTTAACGAAAAATCGCACTTTTCAATTGCGAATAATTAAAAAACAACTAATCTGGCGAAAAACCTTGAAATGACACTTTTTACTTCAAATTTTCTCATCTATCGATTTCTGGGGGTATTTTGGGTAAAAAATTGCCCACCTCGAGAAGGGGTGGCATCCACCCCAGGGGTGGTTGCGCACATGGGCACCATATAAATTCTGCTTTTCGACCGTCCATCTATCATCTGTCAAAATTTCAAATAAATCGGTGCATATATAAAAAATTTGGAGGTGAAATGCTTGACTGCCTGGACTAATTAAGGTGTATTGAGACCTCAACAAACTTTAGACGAAGCAAGCACAAATTTAAATATGTGCGACTTTGTTCTTTATTTAATAAAAAAAAATCTACTTATGTTATAGAAATTACGAAATCTGCTTGTATAAATAATAAAGCTAATTACGTTTTGACTTGTATAATAATCTTAAAACATCCTAAAGTATTTTTTAGATGGTAAATTTGTTTTTTTTAAGCTCTATATGTTTGCGTGTAAAGCACCCATTTACACGTTTCTCATACTCCCTATGTAATACGGTTTTTAATATACTCTTGCTTAGTTCTGGTAAGTGGTGGATATTTTACTCCTTTACTAAAATGTGTTCTATGTTACAAATACGTTATTATACAGTTCAGTTATCGTTATATGATGATAGTTTGATGGCTAATAAAACACCACTTCCTATGAGTTTTATGTGTTCCTCCCGTTGGGTTAACAACCTTTATAATAGCAACAATGAAGTCAGTCAGGAGTGAATAATATGCACCAGCAGCTCATAAAGCAAGAATCGAGTAGTAGATACTTATAAATAGCAAAATGGCTGTTATAGAACTAATATACACAATCTTACATTGGTTTAGAAATTACAGTGCCGTATTGATAAATCCATAGACTTTTATATAAAAAAAAAATAAAAATATATTTTACTTGTCACCCTTTTTAGGTAGTAGCGTTATTAGAATGTTTCGGAAACGTTTATAAACTTGTCAAAAAAAGCAGGTAAGGAAAAAATGTATATTTGGTATGCATGACTACGAAAAATCGAAATTTGGTCTTCGAGAAAAAAAAAACACCTTTTTACTTATTGATTCTATAGAAATTAATTTGTTTTTAATTTCTTAGATATTCCTTACAGTATATATATATATATATATATATATATATATATATATATATATATATATATATATATATATATATATATATATATATATATATATATATATATATATATACCAGGGTCCCCACAGATTCGAGTGCATGCATGGGGATCTCGGAAACCGTAAGAGATACAAAGTCGGTTAAATTATGGAAAAGGGTTTTTGTATTTCCCGTAACTAACCATGTTCCTTTAGAAAGTTAAAAATTTAAAATTTTCCGGAGATATTTTTGGGAAAAACCGAAATTTGCCGATTTGGTTTTTATTTTTTCGGCGTTATTTAAAAAAGATATGGAAAAACAAAAGACACTTTCTTATAGCCATTTTTTTAAGCTCTACAAAACAACTGTGAGATATTTTCTTAGACGTTTCGTTTTCGTTAAACCATCATCCTTTTTTTTAAATACGGACCTGGGTTTTTTATTTAATTTTTTTGAACCCCTTATTTTTTCCCAATTACAAAATGTAAATATTAATTTTAAATTAACAAAAAAATGGAACGCCCCTATAAGAAATGATGTGGAAATGGATTGCTTTCCTTGTCTAACTCATTGTCTTTTTTTGGAAAATATGTTTATTTAACAGAAAAATTTAAAAATTTAAATATATTTGTAATTGGGATTATAACCCAAAAAAATGCAATAAAAAATTTTTGGCTTTTGTATTTAAAAATAAAGTAGATGGGTTTAACAAAACGAAACGTCCAAATCTCTCAACGCTTTTTTTGTGGAGCTTAAAGTCATAAGAAAGTGTCTTTTGTTTCCTATTTTCTTTAAAATAACGTCGAGAAAAAAATAAAAAAAATCAGAATAATTTTCCTGTATTTTATGGTATTCGGAATTTAACTTTTCTAAACAGCATGTTGTTTATGCACCTAAATGCGCAACTTTGCCATAATTTAACCGACTTCGTATCTCTTACGGTTTCCGAGTCCCTATACATGCATGAATCTGTGGCACCCTGTATAATATATATATATATATATATATATATATATATATATATATATATATATATATATATATATATATATATATATATATATATATATTAAAAATAAAATTATTCACATAATTGATGATTTAATTTTTTACAAACTTCTTTCACTTTTGTAATATTTCTTTAAAATGTTGTTAATGTTTTTTAAAGGCATATTTTCTAATTGGTTGTTAAGAGAGTTTTAAAAAGTTAATTTTTGCATACAAAAGAAATATTTAATTAACACTGATGAAAAATCCTTGATTTTGATTCGGGAGTTTAGTTATCGATTTTTAAAAAAATATATTTTTAATTACCTTAACCTTATTTTAAGTTGTTATTGATTGTGAATTAAGTTGGTAATAAAAAAGGTGTTTTTAGTGTTGAAAACAACTTAGACTAATTATACATTAATAAGCGCTCGTAATTTAAATCGATCATCATATTTATTAAATTTGCAATTTTTTTAATAAAAAGAAACATATTTTATGCAAAAATAATCAGTATTTAAAGGACTTAATTTAATAAAATTTAAAAAGTTGGTCTCATACCATCTATGTTTCAGACTAACTAACTTTAATCTACTAGCATCAATTTTATGTCGTCAGTACTTTCAAAATAATTCTGCTCGTTTTTTGCAAAAAAAAAAAATAAGTGAGTATCAAAATTTTAGTCATTAAATGCACGTCAGTTTGGTTTTTTTAATAACAAGGTTTTTATTATTAAAAAAAAACTGGCTTTTAAAATTTTATTTTGTTATTACACCTAGTGGCGCATCGTCACTGTGTAATAATACCCAACTAATATATGCTAGGTAAAGAGCGGCAAATACTTTAAATTATTTGAGTTTAAAAAATGTTACATAAAGACTGCGAACTATGTATACGTGATATTTGTCAGCGATAAAGGCACATTCCTATTTACTCAAATATCCATTAAATCCTAGTGACGCTATCGTTTATTTTTCTTTAGAACTGCATCAGATATGTTAAGGTTAATCTAACTAAATATTGAATGTCAACAACACAAATGTAAATATTCACCTACATATTATATACCGTTATATCAGATCTTTGAATAAATATTCAAAATTTTTGTAATGTTTGTTTAATAATTTAATTATTTATAACCACCAATATATCATGTATGTTCTCTAAATTAATACAAAAAAAAACTAACGGAAGGTTTTTTTTGGTATTTAATTTTTTTTTTTTTTTTTTTTTTGGAATCAAAGGCTGATCCTAAATACTAACTACCGTGGTGTCTTCAGTGTGGTGAGGATTGTTGGGAGGAGAAGGAAAAACCCGCGGGCAGCTGTTCCTAGTCTTACATAAAGAACGAAAGTATACGTGAATTTTCGTAAAGGCCTTTCCCAACTAAATATATTAAATCCTAGTGACCTACGTTTTGTTCTTTAGAACTGCTCAGATAGTTAAGGTTAATTAACTAAATCTTGAAGCAAAACACAAATGTAAAATTTACCTATATATATACCGACAGATCTTTAATAAATATTCAAAATTTGTAATGCCTTGTTTAAAATTTAAATTATTTATAACACCATATATCATGTAGTTCTTAAATTAATACAAACAAGCTAGAAGGTTTGTTGGTATATTGAATTTTCATCAATTATTAGTTTGTCTATAAAAAAGAGTTTAATTTTATTTTTATAAGGTGCCCACTCAGTACACCTATTTTGAAACAAAACTGCAACTGTTTCTCAAAGGTACAAGTACCAATTTTGCACCTAATTTGACAATTTGTCTATTTCTAATAGTTTGTTAAATTTTATTGAGCTCAGCCAATTTAAATCACCCGGCATAGCAGACACAAAATTTAACTAGTTTAAGGGCATAAGCCTAAGCAAAATATTTTGGTTTTCTGGTTGTCATATCTTAAATTAAAGCAAGCAGAAACATAATTTGTTTTTTAAGCAATTAGCCTTAAGTTTGACTTAAAAATACATTTTATTTTTTAAGGATACAAGTCCAAGCTGAAGCTAGAATATTTTAAGTATGACAAATACGGTTTGACTTATAATACTAGGTTTTTGAGCAAGACTGATATCAAAATCTTAAAATTTAAAATAATTTAGAACAATATTTGCCGTTCTCTCGTACTATGTGTTAAAAAATATTAATGCTTATCCAAGCCAGTGCGCAACGAATGGTTCCAAAACCGAGCAGGGAATTGGAGCGAATGTGTATAGTGAAATGAGGAATTTACAATTATCCATTTCACTAGAAACACACAGTTCTGTATTTCAAACGGAAATATATGCTTTACTGCACTGTGTAAAAGAAAATTACAGGAGGGCATAAAAAAACAAGCGGATTTACATAATAAAAGACAGCCAGGCTTTAGTATGGGTACTAGTAAAGCCCAAGGTAGAGATCGAACGCTGTTAGAATAACACCGATACGTCACGGTTTTATACGGGTTTGCCATATGAGACCGTGACGTATCGGTGTTCTTCTTACAGCGTTCGATCTCTAACGTCCAGGCTGACATGGAAATTCCAAAAAGAACTGGAAGTCCTGGGAGAAGGCAACAAGGTAACTCTCTTGTGGGTACCAGGACATTCGGGAATAGAAGGCATCAAAAAGCGGATGACCTAGCGAGACATGGATCAACCACAGCACGAGGGCAAATCAGGGAATGGACCCAGAAACAAACACAAGGAATACTGGGGGAACGTCAGTAGAATAGCTTTATAATGGGCCCATCCAAAAAAACAAAGGAAGAATTACTCGGACAAAGTAGGAAAAGACTTCGCATAACAGAAGGGTTGCTAACAGGGCACGATAATCTAAGAGGACACCTACACAAGAAAGGATGGAGACCCAAGTTGCAGAATGTGCGACGAGGGGAAAGAATCAGCTTACCATATACTGTGCGAATGTGAAACGTTGAATTACAAAAGACAGGCATTATTTGGGCAACCGAAAATAGGCTCACAGGAATTTATCAACCAACCAGTCTCGAGGTTATACAGAATTGTAGAAGGAACAAGACTAATGGGAGATTAGGCACAAAAAGCCCAAGAGATTGCGCTGCCTCCGGTAGTGAATCAAGACGGCTTCCAGGGAAGAAGAAGAAGCCAATGCGCAAAAATGTATTATGGTTTACAGTATGAATTAATATTATCACTTCATCAAAAGTTACAAAAGTTGAAAAATACAACTTTTGAGTTTTATGTCTATTAGATAAAACATGACAAAGAATATTCAAGAAAAGTAAATAAATACCTACCACAATCCGCCACTGATCCACTAACGAGCTAATATTCTTTCTTTCGGTGACGATATAATGAGCTAAGCTTAATGAACATGGTTAGGGGTTGGATTGTTGGGTAAGAATATCGCAACAAAAATTTTTTTGATTACTTTCCAGAATTTCAGTTGAAACAATAACACTAGTTTCGGAGAAAGTATTCATTTAAATAAAATTTTTAAAAAAAATTGCTAAGTGTGAGAAACGGCGTCAGATACAAATATGAAGCTTAGCTAAATTATAAATGAAACCGTAAATATTACCGATTAAAAATGCTTCTCAACAGCCAAACATTTTCAGGTGCTTTTATTAGTAAGTAAGGTATTGGCGAAGCACCAAAAACAGAATAATATATTATTTCTCAATATAAGCGACCCGTTAAAATATTATTTTGTACCATATGTTAGGTATTTATTTAATTAGTAATGTATATTACCTTATTTGGTTCCGAAAACCCCTTAAATGAATTTATAATTTATATATAGTAAGGCCATGTATTATTTAATACGCATATTTAACATGGTAATTTAGTTATGCTCTAATATCTGCTATACTTTTTCACTTCTTAGGATTAACGTAAAATTTAAATATTAGATATTTTAATTAACTGAATATTTGCATTTTATGACTAAGTAGAACAACACATACACCTAGACAAGAACAAAACTTCTGTAACATATATAACGGTTTACATCAAAGCAGATTTATTGCTATAATGTCATTTTATATTAAATAGGAGACTAGAAGACTGTCTCCCATGTATAACGGAAGGAATTTTAATTTTTATTACCTTTATAAAATACGATTGGATATTTCATGTAAGTACGATGCAGGTAGTGTTATAGATTGACTGTTTCCTGTCTGCATTTTGTATTCTATAACAGTACAACCGGCGATTTCAACGATGCCGATAGGAGAATGTGTTAAATGTTAATAAATGTGAAAAATACATCGATGTTATTAACTAGAATTCCTTTAAATTTAATACTACTTAAGGTAAAAAAACACATTTTAATTTTGGTCCTAATTACGGTCATGTGATTAGACTCCTGTTCATGAATTTAATTTCCCTATTTCACATTTTTGCTCCTCGTTTTTCAAAGAAATTCGTAGTGCGTTAGCTTAAGATTAAGCTAGCTGATCATGGTAAATTGGAATTACTACCCTTGTTCAAGAATCTCAAATTTTAGGTTCTTATTAATTGTAAATCTTAAGGCGCGTTTACACCAAAGTTGACAACTAAAAGTTGACAAAAAACCGCTTGTAGAAAACTAAAAGTTGTCAACAAAAAGTTGCTTTTCTTAAATAAGAGCAACGAGTGGAAGATTTTTTGTAGAAAAAAGTTGCTCTTCTCACATTTAGAGAAACAAGTGAAAAACTTGTTGCCAAAAAAGTTCTCCACTAGTTTTCTACAAGTTGCTTGTGCAAAGCGTGCAGCAACAAATCTTCCACTTTTAGTTGTCAACTTTCTTTGATCTTTTTACAACAAAGTTGACAAAAGATCGTTTGTAAAAAACTAAAAGTTGCACTTCTCAAATTAGAGCAAAAAGTGGAAGATTTTTTGTAGGAAACTAAAAGTTGCTTTTCTTAAATTTAGAGAAACAAGTGGAAAACTTGTTGCGAAAGAATTGGCGCGAAAGGTTTAGGTAGAAGTTCTCCAGTTCTCCTACTAGTTTTCTACAAGTGGCTTGCGCAAAGCGCGCAGCAACAAATCTTCCACTTTTAGTTGTCAACTTTCTTTGATCTTTACCGACACTCCACGGAAAACTAAAATTAAGTGGAAGATTTGTCTCTCGACAAGTGGAAGACAGAAAAAGTTGCTGTATTTTGTAGAAAAAGCAACAAATTGCCGCAACTTGTGGAAAACTTAGTTGAAGACTTTGGTGTAAACGCGTGTTCACTCCGGGGGAAACCAAAATTTAGTGGAAGATTTGTCTCTCCACAAGTGGAAGACAAAAAAGTTGCTGTATTTTGTAGAAAAAGCAACAAATTGCCAACTTGTGGAAAACTTAGTGGAAGACTTTGGTGTAAACGCGGCTTTAACCATACTTAACTGGGTTTTTACTTTTTTCTATATCACTTCCTTATGCCGTTGATTTGACATTAACTTTTTAAATATTTTATTACTAGATGAAAAGCCTGTCTCAGCCAGGCGAGAGACAATATTAAGTAGCCTCTGTCTCCGTAAGACGCCTTCCGTACGGCTAACGGTAAAAAAACACTTTTTTGCTCCTATTTTTGTCCCGGGGGCGAAATTCAAAAAACGGGCTTCGTTAGGTTCTAGCCTCTGCTAAAGACTACCACTGTGCCAAATTTCATGATTTTAGCTCAAGCCATAACTTCAGAATCACGTGGACAGACAAATAAATATATATACCTACCTACATATAAATATATCCACATAAGCAAATTATATATATTTAGATTAGCTAATAAAAAAAATACTTACAACTATCGGTCTTAATAGTTTTAAAAATAAGTTAAATGTAACGTAATATATTAAACAAAATGTTTTACAAAAGTTTAACTTTAAAAGAAAATGATTTTTATAAGTTTGTGTAATAGACTCGTAGTATATATTAAATAATGAGAAATTAATATAACCCACTGAGTAGCCAAGTATGTTTTTTATAATAACGGTATCATTAAAATTACAAGCATATGACGTAAGTGAATATGGGCTATAAAAACACAATAAGTCAATGTTTAATTAGGTACTATTGGTATCTTGCACATATTCCGTCAGAAATTGCGATACGTATTAGGATTTAAAACAGAAAAAAATCACCTACATGATATTAAATCTAGTTTCTTTTTTTAAACAAGAAACATCTGCATACCCCAAAACTTTAAAACTTGTTTTGGTAATGGCAGGTGATGTGACTGACTCGAAAATCGACCTCAATGACATCATTTACATTCAGATTAAAATTTGCAAAATGTTAATATTTCCAATCTTAAATATTACCAAGAGTCACTTTTTAAAATTGCTTTTTATAATTTAAATCAGACCAGGTTTTTAGGAATTTTTTACCGTACTTAGCTGAATTCAGCAATATTTTAAAAATTTTGAATGGGTGATAGACAAACTCTGTTTTTAAATTTTATTTTAAAGTATCAAAATACATAAGAAACCCAAAAAATTGTTAGGTCAACAATCCTGTGTTTATTATCATATTAATTATTCGTTTACACGTAAAGACTAAATTTTAATATGCATAACTAACTAAATAATGATACACATTTAACATAGAAATATTAAATAATATCCCAAGCCCTGCATTATAGAACTATGCAAAATAATTTACTTCTTACCGTTTCAAACAAGATAAGCTTTAGCATAAAAGAATGCAAGAATTTCTGTGCGCCAGATCAATACCGTAATAAATATTACAGGTATTTTCTGCAAGATTGAACAAGTCTGTTGCTCACGGGTCAGGTATTTCAAAGCAAGGTTGTCGGATCGAGTTGTTCTTCTTTGTTAGTAAAAGACTCGTTAGGACTGGTCAAAAACGGCTTTAGCGAGTTTTAATAATAGATTAAAGGAATATTTTAAGGGTCAACAAAGCTAATTTTAAAATTAGAAATTAAAACACTAATTAATTCATTAAAATATGTACTACACTACTCGTAAAACCTAAAATTTTAATTACCAGGATCAATAATTATGTGAATAAATCCCTTGCTGAATATAATTTATAGGGACTTAAATTCGCTGATAAACATACAATTTGTGACATGACAATTTGTTTGGGGTTTCCAATGTATTTTGATACTCTGAAATCAAATTGGTAAACACAATTTTTTATCACCCATAGACATTCTGTAATATGTTATACATATGAATAAATTACAATACCTAAAATTTATTCTAAGGTACCCTGTTAGAAGTAGTGGCCACTCCGTCAGGCAATAACTTTGGGAATAAAAAACATTACCAATGAACCACTAGTTGACCTTATAAAGATATTACTTTTATCTTATTATATTAAATTGGTATTATTAACAAACTTTGTCAAAGCAATGGATCAGAATGGAATTATTGTTGCAAATATTATCTTTAATGCTTATAAAGAAATTAAATTTAACATGTCTCTCAAACTTTACACTCTGGACTCTCATTTCGATTTTTTTCCCGAAAATTTTGGGAATGAAAGTAACGAACATGGCCCAATGTTTCACCAGGACATTTCTGCCATTGGAAACAGGATATGAAGACAAACAGTCGCCGTAAAACATCGAGAACAATAATCTGGTACATTTGGATAAATAATATTCTTATATTTTAGTAAAGAGAAAAGTCTTATATGAACAGAGCTATAACTAATGGACAAAAACCCAGACCATTTTCAGCTTTTTTGGCAAGTTTTTCATAATAATAACCTTATTTTGTACATGTCACAAAAAAGTTTTTTTACCACTACCTATTTATTTATAATTATATTTATAACATGTTTAATAAATTAAATAATTTTTAACCAACATAATTTAATAAAAAAGATTGATTCTCCACATAAAACTCTTGCAAACAAAACAGTCGAAATCTTGTTATGAAATGTATACAAAATAACAAAAAAACTTTTTTTAGGTCATAATTTTAAAACAGAACCAAAAACCTTCTGGCGTACTTTGAAGTATTTGACGTTATAATAGTGATAAAATAATACAAATTAAAAATCCTAATAAAAAAATTAACAATACTTTGGAACAAACTTTAACATTAATCCAATATTTTTTAACTTGGGTTTAATCAACTGAAAAAGATGTATAAATATATTGTTAAGAACATTTTATGATTTCTTAAAACTGCTATTTTACTTATGACATATGTATATTAAACTACAAGTGATCAAAAACGGGTTTATTTTTTTAATTCATTGCGTAACTGCAGGTCGCAACATAATTGTAACAGGATATATAATAACGGCCTTGAGAAAGTGACTGACTTCTCTAATCGACATTATTCATTTAAAAATCAAAATACTTATTTATAATAAGCTAATTAATTCTCCATGCTTGACAGCCATCATTCTGCAATAAAATAGAAAATATGGAAAAAACGACCCAATTTTTTAACATTCAAATAAAAGTAAAAATGCATACAAACTGAAATAGTTGCCAAATGATTATTGTTTGGTGTTAAGTGAGAGCCGACAACAGTCGAGTAATAAAGGAAATAAAACGCAAGTACATAATAGACAAGATTTCGACAAATCTCTAAACTTGAATTTCAGCCACTTTCATTAAAATATATATCGCAATATTTATGTTAAAATTTAAAAGCATATCTGGTTATGTGACACACGAGTTAGGAGAAAATACATCACAACTTTTTCAAACTTATATTCGCGTGAAATGAAAATGAGATCTAATAATGTCTCAAAAATTAAGCTTGTAAATAATTATATTCGGATCATTTTAATTTTAAAGTGTCGAAAACAAAAACAATTTAACAAAAATGTATCGTATTGGTCCAAAAAGTTAGTAACCATGGTTACAAACATAACTGACCAAAGGGGTAACCTGTTCTTTATTTGTTTTTGCATAGGTCATTCTTAAATTTTAATGCCCCGATTATAGTTGTATTATCGCAATTTTTTGCGTTAGAGTTCAATTGCCAAAGAAGGTAAAGTATTAAAATTAAACCTTGGATGAGAATGGAGCAAGCAGATGATCTGCTAATAGAATACATGACATATGATGGATGGATAAAATGAAGGAACAGTTTTAAGCAAACACAGCCAAAAAATGTACTGCTACTTTTATTTCTTATTTGGTATCTTTGTATCTTCCTATTGTTTAAGAATAAAGAGTGGATTCGTTCGATTAGGTATCAACTATTTTGCAGTATAAATTGACGAGGTGTTTGTGCTTAATAGCTCCTTAAAAATCTGTACTATGAAAACGTGAGAGTTTTGGTACATACCGTAAGTGTTTAACTCATGTTATACCTCAGTTCCGTCAACGTTCTCCAAGTATCGAAACATGCAGGTACTGCAATTCACGGCAGATTTTAGACAACCTAGGGCTATTACGGACGTTACAAAAATTTTACTTATATTTCTTTTACGATCCATGCCATCTCACCGTTTTCAGGTCGGTCGCGAGGTCAACCTACATATTTTAATACATGTTTGTGATTTATCTATTTTATATTGGTAAACATATTTTAAGCTAGTAGTAATAATAGTGTTAGAACTATTGAAAGTAAACTCTTGTGGATGCACCCTGTTGTAGATAATTCACAATTATTTTAAATTCTGAACTAAATTAAATTTATTTTGTGTGACTTATAATAAAAGCCTATTTAGAAAAAAAAACATATTAAAAAGTCTACAGAAAATGTTTCTGCCTACCACAATAAAGAAAAATTTCATCTTGACTATTATTTAAAAGAATGATTTTTTCCATTTAGTCCAATAAATAAAGGGACAAATCTGTAAATAAATCTGTACAGTTTTCCCTTGTAGCGCAAAGCTTAGGTCTTCGGGGATGCTTTTAAATGAAAAAAAGTTTATCAACATTAACAGGTGGGAAAGGGCTGAAAATGGCCCCTCAAGGCCCGAAAAAAGGGTTTTCCGCTAATATCTGCCAAAATATGAGAATTTGAGAATTTTTGTTTTGACACAAAATAAAGATCGTCTTGTAATCTACAAAATGGTCCATATAATGTTTTTTGAAAAATTGATAGTTTTCGAGATAACGGGACCCAAAAGTCCCCTCATTTCAGCTGCCGCTCTACCGCTAGAATGCCGCTATCTTTATGGATTCACTTATAAGCGGGTGGACGAATTGTTTCATTACTCGGGCAATAATGTACATTTTTTAATCATTCAAAGTTCATCGGAATGGGAAAATCCGTACCTATCATTGCATATGAGTTTGGTTCCATTCTGATTTTTCTAGAATATTAAAAAAAGCGGTCAAAGTTTTTTCACAATATTTTGAGAGTATCTCATTAGTTTATTGATATTTTTTGAAAAAATGGTTTGTTATTAACATTTCTTTTTTATAATGAGACCTTAGCAAGTGTTCAATGATCCAAGAAAATTTCCTTTACCATCTTTCTTGCGTTTTTAAAAAAATTGTTCTGCCCATCTGCATTTTTTAGCCTACTACCACATCTATTTAGTGTGGAATGTTTTGGATTTTTCGACGGCCGTTTTTGCCAAAAATATTGGTGTTGCGAAAAAAATGTAAGGATCATTTTTGTAGATCTCGAGGTGATCTTCATTTTTTGTCTAAACAAAAATTCTATAATTCGTATTTGGGGGGCCATTTTCAGGGGTTCTTAAAATTGCGCTACAAGTGAAAACTATACAGATTTATTTACAGCTTTGGGTACTTTCAGGTCTTCAGTTACTGGACTAATTTTTCTCATTTTAGTTCTATTATTTTTAACTGCAGCCATTCTACTTTTATTGATGGAACTCAATCTTAATTATGATAACCTGTAATTTTTAGTGACAGGACATGGGAAGAGTTAATTAAACGTAATTGTTTAATGGGCCCTAATAAGTTTTTACTGATGAGGGTTAATAAAAGTTAAACAGCGTCAAATGAAAGTCCCCTAAAATTGTAGTATTCGTTTAAAGTTAATTTAGAGATAATTCTAGGAATATAACAATTGTTTTCAAACGTAGGTATATTACGAAAAACGAGTTATATATATATATATATATATATATATATATATATATATATATATATATATATATATATATATATATATATATATATATATTATATATATATATATAATAAAGTTTATGTTTTAAAAATTTTTGATTTATCTTGAGGATAAGGTCAGCAATTTTATAAAAAACGATTTTATAAATTTTATTCAATTTATGTAAATGTACGATTTGCCTAAGGACCTTATATGAATAATAATATGTATTTTTTTATAAGAGAAAATCAATCTTAAACTAAGGGTGCTTCTTACGAAAAACACTCTATTTTATTTCATTTAATGCATTTTATATATTGAAAATGTTAAAACAAATATTTATAAATTTTTATAAAATCAGTTATAATCACATTATAATATATATATATATATATATATATATATATATATATATATATATATATATATATATATATATATATATATATATATATATATAATGTAATATGAATGTATAAAAAAAAAGAGTTAATGATTTGGAAATGTTTTTAAATAAATATATTACCAAAAGTAAGAAGTTTTTTTGCCTCGCGTAGTTTCTTTTTTTGATAAAATTAATACTTTCTTTATTCCGTGTATGTATTAATATACATATGTGAAAACGGGAAAGTAAATATACTCCGATTTTGTTTTTGAGATGGTTAAAATATGCAAACAGCTGATATGTTAAAGAATGGGTAGGCAGATGCACTAAACACCTTTAAGTACCTGAGCAATAATAATTGTTGACCTTTTAAGCAAAAGAAATCTCGATTAGGTAAGGCACGTTCTTTAAGCTCACGATCTGCCTCACCTGTCGATGGCCAAAGATTCGTCCTTAGTTCGTGATAGTAGGATTTCCATTTCAAGTAGCATTTTATTAATATGGCAATGGTTAAACAAATGTATTTAATAAACATTGATTTATAATTATGATACATCCATTTGTAACGCCATAGAGGAAAAAGATAAAATTACAAATAAAAACATCTACTTTTATTTCTCTAGTTTAAGCTGTATTACTGTAATTTTTTATGAATCTCCTTTTTAGTTATACTTATTTATGCATTTTCTAAGAATATTAACTACAGAATACTAACAAAGGTGTTGAGGTATAGAAACAAAAATAAAAAATTGCCAAGACGAAATATTTAAGATATTTACATATACTAACTCTGAGAGTATTATCTAGGGTGCCCTTTCCATAACATCAGTTGAGCTAACTTGTGAGGTAAGAACAATAACTAGATGTGTTAGTCACAAACATAAAACATTAGATGTTTCAAAAAAAATCTTATTTTGAATTTCAGAATCTTAAAAATAGCCGTTAAATAAGAAGGCAGTTATCTAGGGTGCCCTTTCCATAACATCAGTTAGGCTAACTTGTGAGGTAAATACAATAACTAAATGTGTTAGTCACAAACATGAAACATAAGATGTTTAAAAAAAAATCCCATTTTAAATTTCAGAACCTTAAAAATAGCCGTTAAACAAGAAGGCAGTTATCTAGGGTGCCCTTTCCATAACATCAGTTAGGTTTACTTGTGAGGTAAATACAATAACTAGATGTGTTAGTCACAAACATAAAACATTAGATGTTTAAAAAAAATCTTATTTTGAATTTCAGGACCTTAAAAATAGCCGTTAAATATGAAAGCAGTTATCTAGGGTGCCCTTTCTATAACATCAGTTAGGCTAACTTGTGAGGTAAATACAATAACTAGATGTGTTAGTCACAAACATACAAGATGTTACAAAAAAAATATCCCATTTTGAATTTTAGAACCTTAAAAATAGCCGTTAAATAAGAAGGCAGTTATTTAGGTTGCCCTTTCCATAACATCAGTTAGGCTAACTTGTGGGGTAAATAGAATAACTAGATGTGTTTGTCACAAACATAAAACATAAGATGTTTCCAAAAAATCTTATTTTAAATTTTAAAATCTAATAAATAGCCGTTAAATAAGAAGACAGTTATCTAGGGTGCCCTTTTCATAACATCAGTTAGGCTTGCTTATGAGGTAATTATATTAACTAGATGTGTCACTAATTGGTAGGCAATAAATAACTAGCTAACTAAAACAGTGATATTCAAAAAATTAGAATACAACAGTGAAAACATGAAATGATATTCAAAAATTTGAATTTCACAATCGATAAAATAGCTGTTTTATTGATATTATTCCATTCCCTTATCATTGAATTAACAGTCGATCATATCAGGTAAAATTGTGAATTTTATTGAATTTTTTGTCTTCCTTAACGCGTTTCTACATTTACTGCAATGTTTTTTGCATGCAATTTGATTTAAAATTTAACAGTTTGAAATTTATTGCCGCAATGGAAGACCAGGTTGGCTTATCAAGCTTTTCTTTTATCCGATCAAGATAACTAACGCAAAATTAATTAAGTTGTTGCATTCTTGTCTCGGCAGCTTGATTGATTCTTCTTAATTTATACAATGACAGAATAAAAATTATATTTCCTGGTAGAAAATAACAAAACCAGCTGGTATATCGTTTACAACTATCTAAGTTAATTTTGCGTCTATAACCATGGTTAATGACTTTTTGTTCAGTTTTTGCCTTTGTCATTCTCAGACGAAGATAAATAGATTTTAAAAATATTGGCAGTATTATTAAAAAAAGCAAAATCTCACAAGTTGTAATTAGATATATACAATCCGTAAAAGTAGTGCCCTACACTGGGCTTTATAAGTTGTTAAAAAAATGCATTTTCATGGGTATGTTGTTTAACTTATGAATGAATCTTGACTGTCGTAACATAAATTGCGTAAATATTTCTCGAGATGTTTCTAGAGGGTAAAGTTTAAATAACTATATTAAAAAAATGTAACTAATTAATGATGATTGACTTATAAATTAAAGCGATGACAACAAATCCAATTTTTGTAAGATGGTTTTAAAAATAAATTATTTTGCATATTTAGGTGTAAAAACAATAGTTGTCCGTAAATACGTGGGTAGAAACTTTCTAAAAAGCTATATGATCCTCATGAAACTATACGCTTTAGTTGACACAAATTAATTGGAAAGGATGAAAAAGTTTAACCAAAAAATGTGTTCTTTTAATTATATATTAATATTTGTCTCGGTATTGATTTATTGTATTATTGAATAATTAAATTAAGTAATTTCCTTTAATATTATTTTTGGGGTGTACTTACTTGGTTAACTTCCGTCAACGAGGAACAATTGTTATTGTTCATTATATTGTTTATTTCGTTGTTTTTCACAACTGGAGACAATGAATTGTTACTCGGCGTTGGGGTTACAGTAGGGCTCACTTGATGAATATTAACACTATCCTTTGAACTTTTATTTGGTGATATCCTGGCGGGAAAACTAAGAGTCTTGGTCCACTGAGCTAAACTACGCACCATTGTAAAGTCACTGGAACTTTTAAAATGATACCGACTGACGTAAAATAACTTTTAATGTGCTCTGAGAAGTCATGAAAGTACAGTTAACAACCGATATGTACGGGATGTCGAGTGGCACTGTTTTGAATTCTTGGGTACCAGTCGGCCTTTCGATGGCCTTTCCCCCACCATAGGGCCGGGTTCTCATTCAGAAACAGCTGTTTCGGAGCCTGCTTGATGCGACCGACAAGTTTGTGCGTATCGGAGAGGGACGGACAAATTATCGTCTAACGAACTTTTCTACTTTTTATATTTCCGTTTATTTGCGTTTTGGATGTTTTGGTTTGCAATATTGATGCGCTATTAAATAATTATTTGTATTGTTTGTAATTGGGAGTGGAAAATGATGTATTGGGATTTATTCTAGATTTATGTAGTTATAAAGTAATTATTTCGTTTTTTTTTAAGTTTATAAAAGTTTACTGGCATTTTCATCTTTAATTATTTAACTCTGGCAATCTAGAGGCTTTTAGAAATTTTATAAAGTTAATAAAAATGCAAATATTATTTTTAAATGTTTATATTTTCCGTCGTAAAAAATATCTGACTTTTAGGAAACATGTTTAGAAATTAAGCCACATTTTAGAATTTAGTCGTCAGATTGAATAAACTATAACTCCATAAATAATTTAAAGTTGACATATAAATATAGGGGTTACAGGCAAAAAATTCTGTTAAACTAATTAAAAAAGAACTGTTAGTTCTCTCTTGTGGTAACATTGTGCAGACTAAAAATGCGTATAGTCAAATGACATTGCGTAGAAAAGTTGTATGTACAGGGCGTCTCCAATTTGAGCCTCATCATTGGGATCTCGGAAACTTAAAGAGATACGAAGGCAAAGTTGCGCAATTTGGTGCCGCTAGATCAAAATTCCACCTTAAAAATTTAAAAATTTCTTACTTCCAAAAACTTTTGGAAAAAATTGAATATTCGCGATTTCATTTTTATTTATTTACGACTCTATTTAACGCGATATAACAAAATAAATTTATTCTTATTGCTCCTTTTTTTGTTTTACAAGACGGTTTTATTATTTTAAGAGCTTCTAAAGTCCCAAAATGAATTATTTATCGCACTTATTCAAAAAATTCATATTAATGATTTCCTGGTAAGTCCTTATTAAAAATCTGTTTTCTGTGTCTCTATCACATGATTTTTTATGGAAATTGCCAATATGAATTTTTTTAATAAGTACAAAACATCATTTGTTTTGGGACCCTAAAAGGTCTTGAAATCCGTAATAAAAAATCCAGGACCTTATTTCAAAAAACAAAGTTAATGATGGCAGATCAAGGACAAAACGTCGGTGTGTAAATCTAATAACACTGTCTTGTAGAACAGAAAAAGTAGCAATAGGAATGTGGAATTCATTTCGTTATATCTATTCAAATGGAGTCATAAAAAAATAAAAATGAAATCGCGAATATTTTTTTTTCCAAATATCTTTGGAAGTATCCGAAATTTTTAAACTTCTACGGTGGTATTTTGATCATCATCAAATTGCGGAATTTTGCCTCCATTTAACCGACCTCTATCTCTTTAAGTTTCCGAGATCCCAATGATGAGATTCGAATTTGGAACACCCTGTACAGGTTAAAAATGGGAATGTCCGCGTCCTTTATGCTACATTAAATATAGTTTTTACAAATTTTTATTAAAAAAGATTAATTAGTTACATAGTTATAAACAATACCGTAAAGTAAAAAAACAACCCCTCCACGACGACGTTGATTTCTCGAAACCGGCTTATCTAAAAAAAAACCGAATTTATTATAATCTGTATAAATGTAGTTATTGTTGCACGTAGCCGATTTTGAAAATTTTAATTTTTTCTACTTTTTAAGATAAATAAAAACATTTAATTGATCGCCACTTTGTGAAAAAGCAAAATAAAAAAATTGGCTACGTGCAACGATAACTACATTCCTACAGATTATAATAAACTTTGATATTTTTTTTCAGATAAACCGTTTTTGAGAAATCTGTGTCGTTGTGGAGAGGATTTTTTTTTACACTTTTCGGTATCGTTTATAACTGTGTAACTATTTATTAATAAAATTATTAAAAATGTGCAATTTGCCAAGCATTTTTTCAAGTTTTTTAGCAGTTTTGGAATTTTTAAAAATAATTTAGAGTAAAATATAGCATATTTTACAATAATTACAATTAATTATTTTTTAATAACATCTTAATCCAAGATATATATTTTACTAAATTGCAATGTAATTATAAAATGTTATTATCAGGTAATAGTTATGACTTAACCACTATCTTCTTATAAAAGTAGGGTAAAAATAGATTTAAGAGAAGCTATTGTCCTGTTGAGCCCTCGTTGGATGACTCTATACTTCTTAGTCAAGAAAAACGACGGTATAGAAATTAACCAAACTATGCCAAGATTACAAAAACGAAGATTTTTTCCTGGCTTAAGTTCCCTTTTATCTCTCCCCCAAAACCTACAGCTTTTCCCTCTCAGCATGTACTAATCACGTCACTTCTAGCGTTGATTGAGAAGTTGGCTTCTAGTTAAAAGCATGTGCTTTTCCAATTCGCGCTGATCCACCAACTCTCCAATCATTCCGCTTAAAGAAAAATCACAATATAATATTTAAAAATCCAGTTAACTTTAACTTCTTCTTAAGAAAACATTTTTTATCTGATATATGTACTCTAATTAACATTCCAGTCTGCTATTAAGTAAATGTAAGAATACTTAAAGAATGCCACGAACAAATATGGGAACAATGGTAACAATAATGCCGCAAAAGTTACAGTTAGATTTTTATATTTGTGTTTATTCCCTTTATTATAGTATTGTATTTCTAGTTAGTAGAATGCTTTATTACATGTTAATTTACAAGTATAGTGGTCTTGCTTCCAAAAACTACTTCTGCTTAATAGAGTATTTTACAGTGGCGGATTTAGGTTTTTCGAAAATTTGTATTTAAAAAGTGTGATAAAGGAGCCACACCAATTATATGCCACCAGAGGCTATTTATTGGCCTTAAAAGAAATACTTTGATAAAGAAAATTTTTATTTTGGAATTTGCGAAAAAAAAGTTTTTTCGGTGCCCCCATAATTGGATTTTTAAAAGCAAATCTTATATTTGTATTCTAATTTCAATTTTTGAAAATCATTTACAAAAAATCTAATGCATCTAAATTAGGCTCAAATATTTATAGAAAAGTTGAGTGAAATTTCAAGTGGCTATGGTTTTAGAAAAACATAGATAACCTTGCAAAAATGGGATTTAACAATAAAATTTGATCAAATTAACGAAAAATCATACAAATATCTGAATTTTGATATTTTCTGCTTCGCCAATTCGAAAATGAAAATTTTCTTGACCAAACTGTTTCCCTTGAGGCCATCGGGTATACATTTGGTGTGGGTCCCAGGTTTCACTATTTAGAAATTAAAAGTTTAAAAGTCCTAGATTTTAAGTGGGAAATTTTTTATACAGGGTGTCCCAGAAGTAATGGGACACAGAGCAACAGCAGATTCCTCAGGTAGAAATAATGCAATTAACGTAAACTTGCCTTATCCCAAATTTGATAATAACTAAGATACAGGGTGTTAACTTTTAATTTTGTTTTCGTTTTTTTGCAATAAATTCTTAACTAAATGGCATACCGGTATAAAATTGGCGATTTTGGGGTTCTTTGAGGCGAGAAATTCAAATTCGTCCATGCTTTTGATATTTCTAGTAGAGGGAGCCAGCTACGCCCTACAACACTTGTTTTAGATGGCATAACTTTTTTAAAGGTTACTTTATTGACCTGTTTATTAAAAAAAAGTTAGTATAATTCTCTCTGGTCAAAAATGTATATTCATTTAGGTCTCTAGAATACTGTTTTAAGATAAATGGGCTTTAAAGGACCCCGCAATTTTCCTATGGAAAATGGATTTCGGCCAATCAATTTCAAACGTTGCAAGGTAATAGTTTTCATTACGGTAATTAAAAGTCTTCATGGGCACAAAACCCAAAAACCCCTCTAACCTCCCCAACACCACCCTCAAGTCTCCAAATCTCCAGTGACCTTTAAGGCTGATTTTGGAGGGGTTAGAGGGGTTTTTGGGTTTTGTGCCCGTGAAGACTTTTAATCAGCGTGTAAAAAACTATTACCGTGCAAAGTTTGAAAACAATTGGCCGAAACCCATTTTCCGTACGAAAATTGCGGGGTCCTATAAAGTGTGTTTATCTCGAAAACAGTTGCTCCTAAAGACTTAAATGTATACATTTTTGACGCAGCGGGAATTATAGTAACTTCTTTTTAATGAAAAGGTCAATATTCCAAGCTAAAAAAAAGTTAAGCCATCTTAAACACGTGAGGTATGCCGTAGCTGGCGCCCTCTATTAGCAGCATCAAAAGTATGAACGAATTTGAATTTTTCCCCTTAAAGAACCCCCAAATCCCCAATTTCTTACCGCTATGTTTTTTTTCGAAGAAATTCAAAAAAAAGAAAACAAAATTAAAGGTTTGACACCCTGTATCTCAATTATTATCAACTTTGTGATAAGGCAAGTTTACGTAAATTGTATTATTTCTGGTTAATTAAAAATATATTAAAACCTATGGTTATTTGCTCTAACTTCAAGAAACTTTGCTAAATAGTCCAATTATTAAATTATTTACGTTTTTCCTGAAAAATCAAATGTATAAGTTAACAACAAAATGTGCAGCAGGTCAATATATTTATTGGACTGAAACTAGGTATTAAAAATATTTTTTCGGCAATCGTTTATTTATGAATATTATTAACGTATACCAAATCATGCATTAATAACCCTCATTAATGCATGATTTTCTATTAATCAACAATTATAGTATAGGCAATTGAAAATACATAAATTTAGATATTCAGTATACTTATCATTCAATTAACTTTTAAAACATATGTCAAGTTGGTTACTTAAAACTGAATACATCTTGAACAAAATTTAAGGAAAATTATGATTTTTACTATTTAATAACAAAATGATCGCCGAAAAAATATTGTAACTAATTTGGACATTAATTGGCGATTTATGATCTCATCCCTAAATTGCTATTACTTGCTATTACTTAATTTATTTAATCCTTTACACCGAGAATTACATAAGTAGGTTTCAGGTAAAAAAGATAACAAAGTCGACTGATTTGTAAAAAATTATTTTAACAAACAGTAAAAACTATTTTTTACTATTTATTTAATTTTTTTAAAAATATAAAAATAATTAGTCCGTTATCTTGTGCGGTTCGCCATATTGTAAAATGACGTCACTTAGCTAACCACGCATTGTCATCCAAACTAACCGCATATGTAAAATTTTAGCTCAATTGGTTAAGGATAACTGCTTTAAAATTAAGTGCAAGATTTGACCCGAACAAAAACATACATACATACATTGCAATATTTGCCAGTTAAATAAAAGCTTGTAATAAAATATAAAAAGAACGATTTGATGAATTATTTATCTTTTATAAACAGACATGCTTTTTGTGTTACAACTTTTTCAATGATAAAATTAAAAATTTCTTTTAAGCTTATCATATGTACAAAGATAGTAATTAGTATATTACATTAACATATTAACAATGGAAAGGAACCAAAGGTAGAGCTAGAAACTACACAGTGTATTTTTTGCCGCTAAATACGAATTTAAAATCAAAATTGGGGGTCGAACAGCAAAAAATCGATAAAAGGAGTATTTTCAGATAATAAAGATTTTTTTAATTTAAAGGTCAATATCCTAAAAATTATAATAGACACACAAAACTTTATGGGACATAAACTATATATTTTTACAACACCTTTAAACCCCTTTGTCTTAATGCAATATTTTTCGAGTTATATCAATCAGGTATACCCCTGGAAAAAATTTGAAACTTATTTTATTTTTTTGGATTTTTTTCTGCAAATTTTAGGTGACTTGCATTTGTCAAAATGACATTTTTGTCTATATCTCCTTTACTATTAATCTTATCAAAAATGTTTATATAACTTTTGATATAGACAATTTGGAAAGCTCTATTTTTTGTTTTATAATTTTTTTTGGTATTTTTTATAGTTCATATAGTCGTAGTCCAAACATTCCGTGGTAGCAGGTTTCTGCCGGTTAATGTACCGTCACAGTTTTTTGTTTTTTTCGATTATTTGCTGTTTGACCCCAATTTTGACTTCAGATTCGTGTTTAAAAGAAAAAAAGACCAGAAAATCTTAGTCCTACACCCAGCACAAACCATCTTTTTTTTGTATATCTGTGTTATTGGTAGCCTTTGAGCATACCACTAGCCCACGTTTGAAAAATTGAAAAAATAAATTAAAGCACCTTATTTTAAAAATGTTTGTTTTGGTATAATATTGTTTATGATATTCTTAATTAGTGCATATTTTGTGATTTACTTACTTACACTAATGAAATAAATAAATTATTGAAAAAAAAGTCTTTAAAATTATCAAAGCAGCATAATGGCTAAGTGAAAATAAAATTCTTTTTAGTTGCGATTTATGTAAATTTTTGACTATATAAGACCCAAAAAATTACAAGTGCATTTTTTAAAATTTAATAAACTTGTAATTTTTTAGATAAATTTGTCAGCTATCAAAAATAACCTTAACATCTAATTGTCGAGATCCTCTGAGCAGAACCAAACAAAGAAGAAGACGAAACTAATTTTGTAAATATCTTTTTGGCCTTTTTTGGGCCAAGTATTAAATAAGAATATGTTAACTCACCGTGTATTATTTACAATAATGGACACATAAAAAATATGAGTTGTTCATAAATATTATTAGAAATGATATCCTAACAGTAAAAATAACTATTTTTTATGTATCCATCAACATTTTACTAATCTACTAAGTGATTTATTACAGAAAAATGACTAATTTAAAAATGTTAACGTTCCTTTTATCAGTTTACATAGTAAATCTAACTGTGCAATAAAAACATTAAAGAAAATTACTGTTTATAATAACTTTTATGCGTCATTTACATTACTGTAATTTTGTTATCTTTAAACAATATTTTTAATATTTATCAAAGAAATAAACTTATTGGTTTAGTAGTAAATGGAAATAAAATAAACTGACCATTGACCTTTTTTTCTTTATCGGTAAAAGTAAAGAGTGATTCAACTACAGTCAAACTTCTACAAGTAAAATATCTATCTTTATTAGTTGCAAATGGTTTTGGCATTAATCTAGAAATTCAAATAGAAAATTATCTAACGCGATAAGAAAAACGCACAAGACTTAGTATTAACGTATCTTTAAAAGACAAAGATACATTTTTTAGAAATTGGCTAAACAGCCTAAGTCAATGCTACGTAAACATGAAGTTTAACAAAATAATGGTTTTTATTAAAAGATTATAGTCTAAGATCAACATTAAAAATATATAACCTCATCTGTTATTTGGATAAAATAATGTTTTATAGGCTGATTTAAATCTTATAAATTTCTGATAACAACCTCTGCCACCCTAGGTCTGCTGCAATTATTAATAATTAATAATTAACCCAAAAAATAATGCTCTTATTAATGTGACTTTTGTTCTTTTTTTTTAAATTCCCTTTATTTAATTCATTTAAATCCAAGATTGGTCAAAATTTGCAGATTTTTTTTTCCAGTGTACCTTGAAAGAATCCTGAAAATTAGGTATTTTATCTCGAAGAGTATTGCATTTAAACAAAAAGATTTTATAACTTAAATTAAAGGTCTTATAAAAATACCTAATTAAATTTTTATAAAATTTCGTGTACCTATCTCTTATAGTTTTTGAGATATATATATTTTAAATTAAAAAAAAAATCGTAAATATCTCAAAAACTGTAAGGGATACCAAAAAAAAAATTATATAACAAAAAATAAAGCTTTCTAAAGTGTTTATATAAAAAGTTATATAAACATTTTTGATAAGATAAATTTTAAAGGAGATAAAAACAAAAATGTGATTTTGACCAAAAATTTCAGTCAAAAAATTCATAAAATTGAAATCAGCCATAAAACATTTGTTTCATCCAATTAAAAGATAAGGGTATATTTTTTTAAACCCGGATCTTGGACTATTAGAAAAATATCAGTCTTGGAAACACCTATTAAAAATGTCATTTTAAATTAAAACAGGGTACAGTTCAATTTTTCTTACTTTCTAAACCATATATTTTTTAATAAAGTGCTTTATCGGATAGAATATTGCACGAATGCTTACGGCTTAAGTACTAATATATTGTAAGGTGAAGTAAGGGGTATTTTACTGACACGTGACTTTAACGATTGGGAGAAAAAGAATATAACTCCGCAAGAAACAGGCTCTACAGATGGGAAGCTCTAGGGATAAATAAATGGACAAAATGGAAAGTTCGAGATTCTTAAGGGAAACCCAAGGAAGAAACTATTTTTTAATTTGTCTTCTAAAAAATTTGATTATAAGAAAATGGTTTTTAATAAAATTTAAAAAAAATTAATTTCTTAAATAAATAAATATATAAATAAATAAATATTGGGATTACTTTTTTACATAATAAATGTGTTGTACAAATAGAAGCAACATAATAAAAAGCAAAAAAACGCAGTCTAAAAAACAAAAAGACGCAGTCTAGCCAAATGCTACTTTACCTAATTTTCTTTATCTTCTAAAAATAACTAAAGAAAATGGGTTAATAAAATTAAGAATTGAATCCCATGAATGAAACAAATATCTAGTAGACACCCTTATGTACTAATCTATGATAAGTTGAAATTGATTTTGTTGCTCCATGAGATATTTTTTTAAAATGAATTATTTGTTATATGTGTTTTTTTGAGGTTTTTCTTTATTTTTAACATTACTCCAAGTAGCCATTTGCAGCGTCGGCCTTAGGGTGTGGCGAACAGGGCAGTTGCCCGGGGCCTCGCTCTTGCAGGGATATCGCTCAACAACTCAAGCAAATTTAAAAAAATATAGATTTTTGCAATTTTTTTTTATTTAAAACTTTTGACTTTGACCCTTAATTATTATCTCGGTGCTAAAATACATAATAGAAACAAAATAACTGAAGTTTACTCCACTATTGAAATAGTCCTGAGAATTATTGCCACCACACCTATTACAGTTGCGTCTGCTGAAAGGAGTTTTTTGGGGCTTAAAATTATTAAAACATATTTGAGGAATTTGATGACACAAGAACGGCTTTCAGCTCTTGTTATTTTTTTAATCGAAAATGACGTAGCTCATTCGTTAGATTATTATTTAATTAAAGATTTTAGTCCTAGGAAAAGCCGCAAACATTAAGTTTAAAATTTATCATCTCTGTATTTGTTAATTTTGTTAATCTTTCAATGTAAAATATCAAATTTTATTTATTTGTATATTTTTAACATTTCTCGTCAAAATTGGCAAATACCTAAACCAAACAACCAGACCTACTTTTGCATCACCTACTCTTCACGAGGGACAAAGGCCTCGCAATGGGTAAGGCCGCCGCTGGCCATTTGCACCACCGAGATATAGAAAATGCTAACTCGAATCCCAGTAAATGTAATTTTCGCTTTATAGATGTCGCAGGCGCATTGAATAATCCGGCTTTTTGCAAAAAACTAGGTGTTTTGCAAAATGCCGTCGTTTTGAACAATTCAACACATTTCTGCAACGAGCCTGGCTATTTTTAGGCGTTTTGCAAAATGACTAACTATAGAGCTAGGCGTATTAAACAATTGTCATTTTTGTTACAAATAACTAGTCAGATTTCACAAAACGTTGAACCTACGTGTACGCGGTTTTTCTAACCTAAAATGTATGCAATATTTGTTATTGTACGAGATTAACCAGGACACTTGTTTCTGTTTTATTACCTTTTTAAAGTAAAAAAGAATGAATGAAATAACCTATCACCCTACTTTTGAGGAAAATATCAATATCAGTAAAAAATAATACCGCTGATTAATTGTTTATTCTAACTTAAATCTTGAGAAAGACAAATTATTCAAAATGACTAAATTGAATGTTTTGTCATTCTCTACAAGAATTTAATTACTGTTTAATCCGGCTAGCTCTGGTTAGTCATTTTGCAAAACGCCTAAAAATAGCCAGGCTCGTTGCAGAAATGTATTGAATTGTTCAAAATGCCGGCATTTGCAAAACACCTAGTTTTTTTGCAATAAGCCGGATTATTTAATACGCCTGCGACATAGATATTACGGCAAAATAGGTAAAAGCTTTCTTTGAAATGCGGTGTGTATATGTTACTCTTGTGTCTTATGGGGTAGTTGGGTAGGTTGAAATTTGCTAGTATGTTTTTTTGATAAATAAGACCGATTGTAATATTAATAAATTATAGTAAAACAATAAAAACACGCTTTAATAGCAAATTGAACTAAAAAGTAGAAAATAATTTTTAAGTATAAAAGGTTTGTGTTACAGTGATAGTAAGTTCAATAATCAATTATGAACAGTTAATATGAAATAAAATTAAAATAAAAATTAACAATATAATTATTATTATTAACAAAATAATTCAATTATAGTAAAATGAGTAGGGTGCAATTTACTATATTTTTGTAGATAGGTACCAATAAAATAATTTTAACTTTTTTAATATCAGGTACACCACGCTTTTTTACTATATGTAATTGAATTATTTTGTTAACTTCTTAATTTTTAATTTTAATCTTATTTCAAATTAATTGGTCATAACTGATTATTGGACTTTCTATCACTGTAACACACACATTTTTTATACATACTTTTTTTACTTTTTAGTTCGGTTTGCTATAAAGACATGTTCTATTTTTAGTTTTTTTAAACTACAATTGTTTTATTTTTCATTTTTTAATTTCAAGACAACATCGAAAGTAATCCTAATCAAGACGAGGCTCTTTGGTAGATCCTATATTTGTCGATAAATCTAAATTTTCTTCATTCCTGTTTATTTTTTTTGATTAAGTTATGTTTTGATTTTGGGGTTCTCAATAAAATGTTATTACAATTTTTTTAAAGTTTTTTTATTCAAAATTAGTTTGGAATATTTTTTTTCAATATTCCTGTTATCTTATTCCAAAAATTAAAACATACTGTAATATTTTTTTTGAAATGCATGTGGAAAAATGCTGTGGAGTCACCTATGGTACCATAATTGTATCGTTTATTTGCTTTACATATAAATATTTCAGTGGCAATATTTTTTTAAACTTATGTCGATAAAAAAGAATGACATTTACCGTTGTTACGTGAATAGTATACACTTAACCTGCAAACTAATCTAGATTAAAACGAAGTTATGTTATGAACTAATTGTGTTGTCATTGGCTTTTAACCCCTGTACAATTTTTTAAAGTTAATCAGACTTCTTGAAATAGGAAAAAATTTCGGAATTATAAAAATATTTTTTTATAAAGTTTTGGTAAGTAAATTTTTAGAAGAAACATCAGTTTTAAGGTATAATTTTTACAAACTTTTGTAGTTATCCCATGTAGGATTGCAACCAAAATCAGCAAATACTAGCTGATTTTCTGTTGCAATAAATTTTAGATTAAGTATGTCAAATGAATTTAAAAAATGGTTTTAAAATCGCAAAATTAATGCTTCTTTTTATTTTTTATCAAACCAACTTTTAATAAAATGCAATTGTAAAAAAAATATTTAAAAATGTTTTACGAATAAAAGCGATTAAAATACTATAATGCCTTCTTAAGTAATCAGTGAAAAGTTTTATTGTGATTTAAATATAATGCAGGCTTTTGTATTAACTGTTATGGGAAGTCATAAATAAATAACAAGGGAAACGATTGCAGTAAATAATCAATGAGTTAACGATAAAATGTTGTAGTTCCTGATAATATTTTTAAAAAATTTTAATAGCATTTAAAGGAAATTAAATGCATTGAATTAATATTTTAAACACGTTTTTAAATAAAAAATGGACTATTTTAAAAGCTTTTTGGTAAGTCAAGTTATATATCACATAAACTGTATAGCTCAGTTTAAAAACCTCAGAATATTGCCAATGTAAGTGCAGGAATCAAAATCAGATGGCAGTAACAACTGTGAAAACCGATATCGTAATGCATTGCGTATGCTACAGGTTTTCACAGCAGGTATTGCTACTTATCTGTGACTCTTATATTTTTATTGACAAAATTCTGGGGTTGTTCGAACATGTTTACAATTTTAAACAATATTATAATGATGTTTATTTGTAAAAGTGGAAAAGTTATTTCAACTTTCTCACTCATGATACAATTATCCAGTCCAAATTTTGATATTTTGAAAAAATAAAGTAAAAAAAGGCAAAAATTTAATAAAAACACTTTTAGAAAGTAGGTATTTCATTAAAAAATATGTTATTATGGGTAAGAAGAAAGATTTTAATTTTTGTTTTATTTGTCAAAAATGGAGAAAAATCAATTTCTTCGTAGGTGCCTAAGACATTAAACAAATACATAAAATTTCATTGGAAACAACTTTTTTTCATGGTTTTTTTTTCAAAGTTACCCAAAATAATGCCATTTTTGACACATTTAAAATAAAACTAATTTTTACCGAGAACAGGTGCATTTTAGGCAGCGCGCCTGCATGATTTTTTATCGAATTTGAGACACAAACTAATACCAAACTCAAATTTTATTTTAATTTTATAATTAAGAACTTTCTCACATGAAGCGGAGTTTTTTTTTAAAGGCTGTGTAATTAAGGAGAGAGAAATAAAAAAATGGTATTATCCCAACGTAGTTAGTTTGTAGGTGGCATGTTTTTACTAAAAACCCTTCAAAAAGATGTGTACGTTAGCATCAATTTCTGAAATATGTCATTCCTTGAAATAACAAGTCAGTACATTGCCGGCAAACAGTGTAAAAACCTTATTTGACTAACAATAACACCCCATACATAAATTTAAAAAAAAAATTTTTTTTAATTTAAATGGCCCATAACTTTTAAGTGTTGATTGTAGAAAAAAATTGTAGGGAGAGAAAAGGTTTGTAACTGAATTTTTACAAGATAGAAAAATCGCAAAATACGCTTGTTGCAAAATAGCAACAAACAAAAAACAAGCCAAAAAATGTAGTTTTTGCAAGGATTTATGAACCTTAGATTTTTCCAAGGACCTTCATATTGGGCCAGATAATACTTTATGATAAAACATCGTGCAAAATTTCGTTAAAGTCCGATTAATAATTTTTGCACAATAATTTTAAAATCCAATTTCGTTTGAAAAACTGAACAATTTTGCAAATTGGGTGGCCACTTAGACATTTGAATATTTTCACATATACTTAAGATCTTAAGCTTTTAAACGTTTTTTTTTTAACTTAAATCGGTTCATTTGGTTATGAACAATTGCTAAGGACAATAATTAATGTTTGAAAAAAAAATTACATATTTTTTGAAATCATTCAATTAGTAAAATATAAATAAAAATAAGAAAATAATACCATATAAACCCTTTACAAGAGGTTGATGTTTATCATATTATCATGTTTATAGATTCGCCGTAAATGTCGCGCCTGCATCTTGGCAACTAAACGACCGATTAACGAGTTTGTTATATTAGAAGAAGCGTCTTTAGGAGTATTCTCAAACTATATTTTTGCAAAAATTATTTATTGAAAGTTTGTGGAGATAGTTAATCTGTTTACAAGCAATGTTTTATAACTTTAAACAATTGCTGGGTACGCTCAAATCTGATTTTTATTAAATTAAAAAAAGACATTTGACAGCTTGAGATTTCGATTTATATATATTTTGGATTTTACTCAATCTGCAAAATTGTTAATTTTTTTAAACGAAATTTTATTGCAAAATTATTGTGCAAAAACTTTTGCATGGCATAAAGTTTTATCTCTTCTAAGAAAAATTTAAGAGTCCAAAAAATCCACGCAAAAAACTACTTTTTTGCCTTGTTTATTTTGTTTATTGCTGCTTTGCAACAAGCCTAATACATTTTGCAATTTCTAACGAATCCTATCTTCTAGAAAATTTAAATAGTTGTTAATTTTTTTTAAATAACATTGGATTGCAAAATTATTATGCAAAAACTAACAAACCTAATAACTAATTACTTTTTCTATACGACCAATATTTATAAAAGGGATTAAGGAGAAAAAAAATGTTTTTTTCGATATTTCTTACATTTTGTATATTTAACAAATGTTCCGGACCTTCTTGTTAAATACCCCATTACGAAGGGTTTTCAGGAAAAATATGGCTACCACCTCGTACATGCATCTAAATAAAAAGGAGGCTTAATCTATTCATACATGTCCAGGTTATTATAGTTATTATTAATGTTATAAAATTTAAGATTAAGACGAAATTAGGAAAGAATTTTTATTTTGCTGTAAACCACAAGATTCGTGATTTGTCTTGGATTAACAAAACGACCTTGAAAGCTTCCTTTTAAAATATTATTACTCGATCGATCTTCATCTTATTTTTGCTCGTACAGTAGCGACCTTCCAAAGCTAAATGCGGCCTTGGAAGCAACCGTTTAAGTAGCTATTTATTGAGTCTTTTTAAATATTATTACAAATTAAATAAGCTGTGTAATAAAACAAATTATTTCTTGTTTAACGTACTCGATTAGCAATTAAACGTTTTTTAAAGTCTTAATTTTTTTCTCACAACTTTCGACTCTGTGCTTTTGACGGGAAGGGACAGAAAATTAAAGGAATTTATAGGAACAATATTTTCTGTTTATCGAACGATCTTGTGTGTCCATTATCTGCGAACAACTATGTATCAGAAAATAAAAAAAATTAATTAGCATATTTTCAAAAAATTTGGAAAAAAATATTTTTAAAATTTTGGACACTTTGTACTGGCTAAAAGGAATTTTAAATAAATTATGGTCGATTTATACTTCAAACTTTTCACTTTCATGTTAAAAGGTACTTAATTCTTTTACCTGTTTATTGTTTTTGACTAAAAAAAAGGTTATTATTCAACTTTTTTAATTTATCGGCATAATTTTGCCCTCATACTGTCCATTCGCGATTCGGAAATAGAAGAAAAGATTGGTCAGGATGAAGTTCTATACACACTTTTGCCAAATTAAAAAAATACTAAAATTCCAAGCTGGGCTTGACCTTTACAAAGGCGGATCCAGAAGGCATTTTAAGAAGGAGACATAATGAAATATGAGGTATTTTATAGGCTTTAATGTGATAAGGGTACAAAACATGTACATATTCTATGTAATGATTGCGTGACTACTAACCAATCTAGGTATTTTTTGTGCAAAAATAAAAATTGTCAACCACCGCCCGCCCTATTAAAAATTTGAGAAATTAATTTAATTATTTCTTTCTGACTCTTCTCTTCATCTTTCTGTCTCAATTTTACTTTTGCATATATTTTGTTCTAAAATGATTATTTTCTGTATTTTTTTATTTTCGCGCTCCTATGTAGACAGGTCTAGGAGGTCATGAACTCCATGCCCCCCTCTTGGATCCACCCTTGTCTTAACAGTTAGAGATTTATTTTTTTCACGGTGAAGTCACTAAATGTTGATGCTTGTGACAACAATAATTGTGAAATCTATTTTAGATGTCCATTTTAAATAAATAAAAATTATAATTAAAATTTATTAGCAAAAAAAGATACCTTTAATAAAACTAACAAAATACTAAAAAACAAATACTTTTCTTTATAAGCTTTTCTTGCTTAAAAGGAAGGCAGTTATTTTTTTGATTAAATTATTTCTTTAATTTTATAAGTGACAAAAGGCCCGTAAAATTATTTTTTAGGGTCATGCAAAAATTATCTTACATCTTTTGTTACAACTTAATGTATTATATATAAAATCAATTATTTATTGCTTGTTTTTTAAAACAGTTTAGTCAAGGCAGTACCTTATTTTCCATACCATAAAGTTACAATAGCAGGGTATAAAAATAGTTGCAAAACAACTTCTTCCGCTTTGTTATGGACCACCCTTAAGATTATGTTGTTAAATTCAGTTTTATCAGTATGGGGTCCGCAAAAGCCGAAACTATTGTGATAATTTCGAAAGTTAGTCAAAGCTACCGAAAGTGACTCATAGAATATTCGGCTGGACTTTTCTAAGACGTAATCTATTTATCAAGTTACTTTGCTTTTGGGTCTTGGTGTTGCTGACAGTTTGGTTTTGTTAAGTTAAAGTTTAAACGTAACATTGCATTATTCAAATATATTAACGAGGTTTTTACATGGAAGTAGTCGCAGTGGTAATTTTATTGGACTTCAAAAGTCGGTACTGAGAACTGTGACCTATATTAAATAAGTAAAATATTTTTTTGTAATTTATTAATGTTTACAAAACAAGCCGTTTTGAAATGTAATTTAAAAATATAAAATATGTTATGCCTATGTTGGTGCTGGTTAAAATTAGCGCACGATATGCACGGATTACATTGACAATAGTGTGCATATTACACGAATTTACATAAAGGTTTAAGATTTAATATGTGAAATCACATAAGTATTCTTATTTTCTGTAAAAAAAATGAGAAAGTTATGTGAAGTGGTTACTGAGATTTTTAAAATCGCCCATTTTACTACTGACGGGCCCATCAGATTATGGGACACTTTCGGAGGAAGTAAAACTTGAAATTTGGAATGTAAGTATGTATAAGGATACAACTACAGGAAAATCTCTAAAAACTGCATATTTTTATTCGGAACGATGTAAAACTGGGGCGGTAATATCGTATATTTCTGGGGTATTTTAGAAGTTTGCAATCAAATTGAGTCTAATTTCCTGAGGTCATAACTGGCTTAGAATTTAAAATGCTGACAGGATTTTATTTACTAAACAAAGAAAATTGCTACACTTACCTATCGGAAGGTAACCAGGCGTGATTTAAATTACAATAAAATAAGCAATTTTCATACTTCATATTCAGTTTAAAGGTTATGTTCTACGTATAAAGCAAGTATACAGAGAAAGAAAGGCATGAGATCTACCCCTTGTTTTTTTTTTTATAGAACCCAAAAAAAGAGATTCTACCTAAAACACTTATGTAAAATAACGGACCCACTTAAAGTTCTGAGATCTAAAGTTCTTTCTTATTATAAAAAATAGAACATTTATTAATACAGGCAGACCAGTAAAGAACTGGCCAAATCAGAAAAGAGTAGAAAAAAATTGATCTCGATACTTTAAGAGGCCGAGATTTTTAGATAGGAACTTGGCCCTTATTTTACATAATTTTAGGCAATAGCGGCTCGTAATTATAAAATGATGTCTCAGATTTTTGTGCTACTAAAATAATCTGAGCATTATCAGTATCACATAATTTAAAGATTTTTTGCAAGATGCTAAAGAGATATGTGAACTTTTGCTATTACGTAACCGACAGTATTTTTTAATTTTTTTTAAGTTTGATTATAAAATAAACAAAACCTGAGTAAATAACTTCTTACTCGATCTACATAATTCTATCCAACATAGGATAAAAAATGGTTACGGCAATAAAAATATCCACAATAAAGATTTCTAGATAGTCTAAATATTTATTTTGGTAATTGTGCATTAGTGGGGCTTAATTCCTGGCCATAAAAAATCGAAAAATAAAGATATTGACATGTTTTTTTTTTATTTTGTTTCATTTTACGGCAAAATTAAGAATCTTTTTAAAAAAAAATCCAAAATATTTTTTTCGGTGTTAATTTTAATTTTGTAAATAAAATAATGGGCATTTTTTAAGTTTTTTGTTAATAAAATCCATTTATTTAAGTTTAGCAATTTTAGGTCATTTGTTTTATATTTTACGTGTAAAAACAAATAATTTCAAAAAAAAAAAAATATCGATATTTGGATTTTTCAATTTTTTTTTCAAAACATTTTTTTATCGAAAGACCGACATTTAAATTGTTTTTTAAATTATTCTATTTTTGATACACTTTAAGAATAAAAATATATGACAATTCAAAAAAATAATCATGTTGATTTAACATCCCAAAAAAGTGGAGCCCCATTAATGCACAATTACCTTTATTTTTATTAAATAATTCAGCTTTTTGCAAATGGCAAATGCCATTTTTAATAGGTAGTGTGAGTTTAAATCTGATAACTGCTAACTACCTTTTTTTAAGACAACGATATTTAAAATTAATACTTTTAATAAATTTAAAAATGTTCATTTAAACGTATTTTATATCTCTTCGTGATTTTAACCGATCGATCGGCTTCGTCAATCCGAGATTAAAAAATCAATAATATTATGGTTACCCATCCATTTGTGGCACAAAACTTTGCAAATTTTTTTACGCTTAATCAAGAAGATATAGTCTGAAGTATCCGATCCCCATAGTAAACAACGACGCTCTACCCCGAATAAATTAACCACCAAAGGACAATGCTCCAAGAGTTAGAGGGGGGAACCATACTATTTTAGTATGTAACTGTAAATTTTGCATTTGTTTTGCATATATTTGTTTAATTTATCAGTTATTTAATTATAATAAAGCTTAATTTCCTATTTATGTCACAAGAGTAAATAAAATATAATAAGATCTATAACACTTGTCGATTTTTTTTTAAATTTTAACCTCGAAGTTCGGATGGTACAATAAACTATGCTACCAAAGTATTTACTTACTAATATTATTTAATATCTTTTTTAGAATTTTATTTTAATATTTAGCGAAATCATTTCAAAAAATGTTATTTCTTTGTAGTGTTCAAGGCCCTGTATTTTTAATACTTAGGGAAAAATATACTTTAGTAAAATCATTTAAAAAATAAATCATTTCTTTTTAGTGTTTGAGGCATTTTATCGACTACCAGGTTTACGTAAACGGCAATAGTGTGCTTTGGTAATTTTTGTAGGTACAGGGTCTTTCATTATATTTACGTGGCTTCTATGGCCTTTATTTTTGAAGACAGAAAAAAATGTTTTATATGAAAATTGTAGGATTTTTTCCATATTATCTTTTGAAATTATCAGTAAAAAAATATCGCAATAAAAAAATTGAAAATATTGGCCAATTCATTTTTTTTAATGAAACACCTTGCATATTATGCGCTACAACGAAAGATCTTTTTTTGCTGATTTCAAATATATATACATTGATGATATTTGGATGAACCATTTTTGAAATATTTTAGGTTAAATTATTAATAAATTACAAAAAAGTTTCATATTACTATCAAGAAAGCCATAGAAACAATTGTTATGTTGCTGAATTTGGTGAGGGTTTTCTCTGGACCAATAATGTTTATTTTTGTAATTAAAAATTCCTGCTTAAGTAAAGGAAGACTTCTCGGTAAATACAATGTTATTTAAAAACTTTGGATCCTGCTGCATAAACCTAGCTATTTCCAATGCATACTTAGGTCGGTCCAGCATGTTTTGTTCAGGATGATTCTGAACGGACATAAATTTATAAGGATAAAATTAGCAAAATTTTAAGGTTAAATAAATTTTATAATTTGTTTTATTAAGTTAAGATGCCGCATCCGGGATTGATATTTCAGGATTTTCTAAAATTATTAAAAGTAGGTAGTGCTAATCCAATAGAAAAAGTATAATAATTATCTTGAAAAAACGAGGATATCCAAAACTTTGTTTTCATTTCGTGCTGCAGTTCTTTTCTTCATTTTAAAGCTTTTTCGTTCAATAATCTTTCTTACTATGTATTTAATAGTATCTATTGATGGTACCCGTTGTTAATGATATAATAAGTAGTATTCCCTTTGCACTGTCGTCACATTATTATTGTTACCATGATAAAGACGCATAATAGCGATTTTTTGTTCTTCTGAATAGCCCATCGACACAAAAGCAATACAAACTACTTTTAATAGTTAAAATGATAAATTTCACTTTTACAATATCAATAGCAAATTTATTAAAACAATTTATTGTTTTCATAGCTATCTTGATACTAATATGATTTTTTTTTCAATTTATTTAATTTTAAGCTTAAATATCTCAAATATGGTTCATCCAAATATCTCAATGTATATATATTTGAAATAGAAAAAAAGTTCTTTCGTTTAGCGCATAATATACAGGTGTTCCATTTAAAAAGTTGAAGTTGCCTATATTTTTCAATTTTTTTACTGATAATTTCAAAAGATAATATGGTAAAAATCCTACAATTTTTATATAAAACGTTTTTTTCTGTCTTCAAAAATAAAGGCTCTTGAAGCCACGTAAATATACTCAAAGACCCTGTACATAGTAACCCATTATTTTCTTCCTTGGTTTATTACGGATGCTTACATTACCCAGGGAACGGATTTGGGATTAAATTAAACAAACCATTTTATATGTTATATTTATTTATTTATCGGATGGTTTATTAATTAGTATTTAAAATTAATTACGGTTTTTTTCCTAACATTAAGTAATAATAAATAATAGTGCTGACTGTAGTTTAAACTACTTTAAGCTATTTTAAAAATAGTTAAGATTTAGAAGAGTGCGTGCATCTGAATTGTTGCTGAGTTTGTAAAGAAATATAAAAATTAAAGTCAGACAGTGTATTTTTTAACATGTACTTTTTATACTTAATTTACCCAGAATATATATATTTTTAATACATTTTTACTTCTTTTTCAGATAGAGTAATAGGACAAAATAAACAGGGGTTACTGCATATTTAACAGAAAGTTTACACACTCCATTACCGTGTGCGTTCTTATTATGTCGTAATCGGCATTATTTTAAAATTTGTTCCAGATTTCGTTTACACATTGCTTCTTCTTATTTATAGCTTTACACATAAACTTAAATGCAAATTTTTTGTAAAGAGAATAAGAATATATGGAAGTTTAAGCGATCGTAAACCTACAATTTAACTTTACAATACAATAGTAAATAATTTGAGTAGTAAAACCACCAAACTAAACAATAAAGTATACTGGCAATAGAAATTTTGCAAATGCATTTTACGATGTCACGATGTTTTTTTTGGGTAATACCCGAAAAAAAAAACAAAATTAGCGTATCATTCGCCTTTTTGCGTTTATTTGCATATTATGTTTCTTTAATTAAAATTGTTAAAAAAAAGTTTTATATAGTGGCCTCATTAACAGCTCAAAATTAAAATTTTCGTTTTATTAAAAATGATTCGTGCAAAATTCCTTAAAAAAATATTTTGGGGTTATTTTTCCTAGATGCAACCATTAAATTTCATTTTAAATTCATTTAAAACATATTCAATTTCTTCCATAAAAACTGTTTCAGTGTCTTTAAAATCTGACAACAAAATGTCAACCAGCAGTTTTTTTAAATACTTACAAAATCACAAAACATTGTTGTGAAGACAGAGTAGCTTTGTAGGGTTAAAATAGCAATAACAAATTTTGTGGTTTTAAATGCCGCCTCTGTCAATTCAAAAGTAAAGTCAAACCGAACATGGATTCAGCACGCGAAAGTTGGGAAAAATCTTTTTCTAGTTAGTGGAATCCGCTATGGAAAATTTATTGCCGCAAAAGTCTAGTGCTCGCTACGAAAATAAATCGATATAAAATCGGTTCTTAGTATTTTTTTTTAAATCAAAGTTAAACCGGGTGAGGAACGAATTTATTACTGCAAGGTCTGTATGTTATTCAGAAATAGTGTACAATATTGTACACTTTTTTTACGTTAGCGCTCTTATGGAAGGTGTATTTTAGGACTACGTGGGTAGAAAAAAGTTTAAAATAGTGTAGAGTATTTTTGTATAACAAACAGACCTAAAATGACTTACAAAATTTTGCTTAAAAAAAAGGATTTTAACACTTTTTTTGTAATTTTATTAACCTAATATCAATTTTGACCCAAAAAATACGGGTAAAGTATGTATGTCCAAGATCTACACAATTTAACAGAACTTAAATATTCACTCAATTGTTAAGCAAAATTTGCGTTATACACAAATTCAAAAATGATATTTTAAAGACACTTTTTTTGTTTTCTCCTTAATATATCCAATTACATTACCGTTAAAAGGTCTTATTATTAACATTGCATTAATTATCCTTTTGTTGTGAATCAGATATTGTATTAAAGTAAAGAAACCGGTCAGCTCTTCTAGTGTTTAATAATAAAGCCTAACAGGAACGAACAAGAAGCAAATGCGTTTATACCTGCTCCCTTTCAGGTAATATCAGATTACTATTTTAGTGAAAGCCATTATTATTCTTATTTACCAGGTGTAGGTAACAAATAAATAGCAATGGTCTATTTAGGAAATCATCTTTAATAACTGATTAACTATAAAAAAAACAAAGATTTAAATTTATGTAGGGTTATTCAGAAATTATCTTAAAGAATTAAAAGGGTTTAAGGCAACTAGAATAAGTGGTTTCAAAATCATAATAAAAGGGTTCTTTTTGCGACCCTTTGAAAACTGGGCCACTAGACCATATGACCAGTGGTAAAGTACAAGATTTTTTCTTGCAAATTAAAGCACCAGCACAGCAATTAAGTGCAGAAAATGGGATTTTAAACATTTTTTGGGGTTTAATATTAAACAGGGTACCTATATACCTTCAGTTAATATTGGAAATGATTGAAATGTAGATTCGGTTTGTTCCTTGTTCCCAAATTTACAAACTGTTACAAGTAATGCTTAGGCGATTTTGCAACCCTTTAATTGTGTATATTTCTGTGGGGTAAACATTAGATCTAGAAAAAGTATATCTTAAAAAAGAGATATTGTACGTTCCATAATTGTACTGGGGTCACTGTGCAAATTTTAAATGAACCAAAACTAAATAAACAAAAAAAGCAAACATTAAACAAAATCAAAATTTAATTAACGTGGGATATTACGGCTCAGCTGCTACGGTCATCTAACTAAGTTAAAAAAAGTTTTTATTTTGATTAAACCCTATTTGAAATTATTTTAAAATTTATTTTTGTTAATTTTAACTAACTTATTTATGGACCACATATGTAGTTTAAAATTTTGGGTATAGGTTTGAATCACCCTGTTATATTTATTATTTAAGATTGTTTTACTTACTTAAAGAACTCTAACCGAAATTGATGCCCAATAACTGACACTGGAATTTACCTGAAAAGAAAGAACAAATTTATCAGAAAAGATATACATTAAGACAAAAATATTATTAAAATAATAACGTTCAAAAAATATAAATCCGAAGAAACTTTAATTAAAATAGCTATATATTCCAACTAATAAATAACTATTCTGTGGTAAATTTAGTATACCATGCGAAAATTTAGTAGATGTCCTTTGTAAACTTTGTGCCTATTTAAAATTTACTTGTAACATACAACTTGCAATGTTGTCAATGACAGTACAAATGCCAAATTGCTATGACATTCTAGCACTTTCACTATCCCAGATATTTTAAATTTGACCCACCAAACTTACAGTATTCATTTCTACTCCTACATGGCAAATACTTCATTTAATTTAACAAAGATAAATACCTGTTACTTCCCTATAAGGGTATATCGTACCTAATTCCGCAAGGGGAGTGCGTGTAATTAATAAAAATAATATTAAGTTTTATTAATAAATATTATTAACAGCGGAATTAGACAAAAATAAGCTTTTTACATTTATCTTCAGCTTTTGTCTAATGCAGACCAAGTTCATACTTTATTCTTGTTTACACTCGCGTTTCGTACACTTCAGAAATTTACCTGAAATATTCCCGTTTTGTACACTGAATTATTTAATTAATTTTTGCTTCTGTTTTGTACACCGACCATTGTAACGACCCAAATAACTAGTCAAATAAATTAGTCTAGTCGAAAAGTGCGTTTTCTGCGAAAAATAGTTAGAAGGCTTCGAAAAATATGAGCGATAGCTCATTCGCGCGCGCTCACGCGAAATGCAAATCTGAGAAAGCCGTTTTGAGCATTTTTTCTGCCAATAAAAATTGTAATTGTTATTAACGAAAATCGAAATAAAAAAAGCCATTTTGATTTTTATTGATAACTCAAAAACCATAAGAGATATCGAAAATTGCAAAACAGAGCCTTGAAGAGAAGGAAATTTCCGATAAAAAAGTCCCAACTTTATAATTTTAATTTAACGCTAAAGATGGACCTCCGTGCGACATTTTTGGTTGCGCGCTCGGCGTCCAAACCGAGTACGTAACACTAGTTTTTTTTTTTTATTTTAGAGTATTAAATATCAATTATTAATTTTCTCTGTTAAAAGTTTAACTTAAAGTTAGTTTTTTAACAAGTTTTGTCCTCATTGTACATTAAAAAAAATGCTTAAATAATTGTCGTTTAAATTTTTCTCTTCGTGAAGCCCTTCTTATATACATACTTAACAAGGAACGCCATAAAAGTTTATAAATTTTTAATCCTTTATTTATAATAATTTAATAACTTTAAAAAAAATGAAAAATCAGAGTTATATTGTCAAAGTTATAAAGTTATTATAAACAAAGCATTAAAGTTTTTTAAACTTTTATGGCGTGATCTTGTTAGGTATGTATATAAGAAGGGCTCCACGACGCGAAAAATTTATACGACAATTATTCCAGCTTTTTTTTTATTGTACAATAAAGACGAAAATTCGAAACAAATTTGTTAATTAACAATTGCTTATTGAAAAATTAACTTTGGGTTAAATTTTCAACGGTAATAAATTTTAAATATTCTGAATAAACCATATTTTTTTAATTAATAAATATTTAATACCCTAAAAAAAAATATTTACTGTGACGTACATGACAAAAAATGTTGCACCGAGGCCCATTGTCAGCATTAAATTAAAATTATTAAATAATGGAGATAGAACTCCGGGTGTTTTTTTATCCGGCAATTTCCTCTTCTTCAAGGATCTTTTTTGCAATTTCCGCTATCTCTTATGGTTTTTGTGTTATCATAAAAAATCGAAATGACTTTTTTATTTCGTTTTTGTTAATAACAATTGCAATTTTTATTGACAGAAAAAATTCTCAAAACGCCTTTCTCAGATTTGCATTCTGCGTCGAATGAGCCATCGCTCATATTTTTCGAAGCCTTTTAACTATTTTTCGCACGAAACACATTTCGACTAGACTATTTTATTTTATTGGTTATTTGGGTCGTCACAATGGTCGGTGTACGAAACGAGAAGCATAAAATTAAATAAATAATTCAGTGTACGAAACGAGAATATTTTAGGTAAATTTCTGAAGTGTACGAAACAAGAAAAAACCAACTTCATAGCTTATAGCTACTTATTATGTTTTAAACAGCGCAATTTTATAATTTAAATAGCTTAAAAAATAAACATGTACTAAGCAAATGATAGTTTGGGCTTTCTTGTACACGGCTCAATGTTTGGGTTTTTTTTATTTTATCGACGTTCATTGGGTCAGATTAGAATTTTGTAAAAGTTATTTTGGTTGGAGAGGTTGCTGAGAACAACACTCAGTCGCAAAAAATATGTAACTGTAGCAATGGTCAACTACGTTAAGATTAAGATTACTAGAGCTGTGTAGAACATCCTAATAATTAGTTTGCGATAGAAAATTTACAATTTAGTAATATATGATATGCATTTTGATACTGGATTGACCAAATGTATTGACGAAAAGCAAAAATGGCGTAAAGCCGCAAGTTATAAACTATAGGTAGGTTTACCCTCAATTTTACCATTCTCATTAAGGAATGCAATTCTCTTTTAAAAGTGACGTTACGGGATCTTTTGTGACTAAAAGAATAAGCACAGACCACAGGTAAACATTTGACCTAACTACTGTTTCAAATTTTATTTACCAGGTATCCAAATCAGTTGTGTTATTGCACTTGGGCCAGTAAATTTAAAGTTCGGTCAAAAATTCTGATTATTACCAGCAGTTAAATCTTGTAAATATAGTGCAAAGTGTGACTTGTCATTTTTCTTCTTTAAAAAGTGCTTAACTGGATTTTATACAAAATGTTCCATATTTAATAGGCAAGGAGTAACTGAAGATACTAAATATCAAAATAATTGTTATAAGTTCTCTTGTATTTACAGGGTAATTAGTTAAAGCGATACGGGGTGTACAAAATTAAAGCTTATTTTTGAAGAAAGCTACAATTGGAAAACGTTAGTTTTAAATTTAAACTTGGCATTAATGATTAGGTTTTGTGGGAGAAAAGTTAGAATATGTAAATGTTTTTATATATAATACAGATGGAATAATAATTGAATGTACTTTCTTCTTATCCGTAACCGTAAGACCGCTGTTAAATTACCATTTTTATTATGTTTTTAAGAAACCTGGTTCTTTTACCCAATAGTTTTACTTTATTGCATTGTGTTAATTAAAATATAATTTTAATTCAATGATACCCAAAGTGGTCTATGTTAAACCCCAGCGATTTATATCAGAGGTTAAAAATACATTTAAAGTTGATAAAAACTTTAATATTAGGTAAGCAGAGGTCTACCCAAAACAACCACAAAAAAATGTGGCACGTGGTGCATGAGACAAAGATGTGTGTGGATCCATGATTTAAAAAATTTTCTTTTTTTATTTATTATTGCGTTTAAATGCAAATACTTCAAAACCAAAAACAATAAACCTTTATCTTAAATCAAAAGCGTAGCCAAGGGAAAAATATAAAGATATATCCTTTCCCCATAACCCAAGTTTTGAGCATCCATAGAAAATGATAATTAATATTGATAAACTATTTGAGGAACTAGCTAAGAAAGCACGACAGCTAAACTGTGTTTTATAATTTATTTTTAATAGAGTCACATTTCGGAAATACCTAATGGGTCTGTCGATGCATGCGTGTATCTTGTTTCGTACACTCCTTTACGTGACTTTGTATTTACCTCAAATATTCTCGTTTCGTACACTGAATTATTTAATCAATTTTATGCTTCTCGTTTCGTATACCGACCATTTTGACGACCCAAATAACAAGTCAAATAAATTAATCTAGTCGAGAAGTGTGTTTCATTCGACTCGAAATAAAAATCTGAGAAAGGCGTTTTGAGGACTTTTTCTGCCAATAAAAATTGCAATTGTTATTAACAAAGAACGAAATTTAAAAAAAAAAAAATTTTGTTTTTTGATGATAACTCAAAAACTGTAAGAGATAGCGGAAATTTCAAAAAAGATCATTGAAGAGGAGGAAATTTCCGACAAAAAAGTCCCGACTCCCGGACTTCTATCTCCAATATTTATAAGTTCCATAGCGACATTTTTGGCTGTGCGCTTGGTGTCAAAACCGAGTACGTCACACTAAATAATTTTTTAGGGTATTAAATATTTATTAAAAAATTCTAAAAAATTATGGTTTATTCAGAACACTTTAAAGAATTTTTAACCGTTGAAAATTTAACTTAAAGTTAATTTTTCAATAAGCAAGACAATTGTTAATTTAGAAAATTGTTCATTGTACATAAAAATGCTTAAATAATTGTCGTATACATTTTTCGTCGTAAAGCCCTTCTTATATAAATACCTAAGAATATCACGCCATAAAAGTTTAAAAATTTTAATGTTTTGTTTATAACAACTTTATAACTTTGACAATATTAATCTGATTTTTCATTTCTTTGCAAAGCTATCAAATTATTATAAACAAAGGATTAAAGTTTTTAAACTTTAATGGCGTTATCTTGTTAAGTATGTCTATAAGAAGAGCTCCACGACACTAAAAATGTATACAACCATTATTTACGCATTTTTTTAATGTACGATGAAAACAAAAGTTCGAAACAATTTTGTTAATTAACAATTGTCTAGCTTATTAAAAAATTAACTTTAGGTTAAATTTTGAACGGTAATAAATTCTTTAAAGTGTTTTGAATAAACCATAAATTTTTAAAAAATTTAATAAGTATTTAATACCCTAAAAAAATATTTAGTCTGACGTACTCGGTTTTGACACCGAGCGCTCGGAGGCCCATCAGCGTTAAAATTATAAATATTGGACATAGAACTCCGGGATGCAATTTCCGCTATCTCTTACAGTTTTTGAGTTATCAACAAAAATCGAAATGGCTTTTTTTAATTCGTTTTTTGTTATTAACAATTGCAATTTTTATTGGCAGAAAAATCCTCAAAACGCCTTTCTCAGATTTTTATTCCGCGTCGAATATTCTATCGCTCATATTTTTTGAAGCCTTCCAACTATTTGTAGCATGAAACACACTTCTCAACTAGACTAATTTAATTGACTGGTTATTTGGGTCGTCAAAATGGTTGTTGTACGAAACGAGAAGCATAAGTTTGATTAAATAATTCGGTGTACGAAACGAGAATATTTCAGGTAAATTTTTAAAGTGTACGGAACGCGAGTGTACGAAACAAGAATAAATCAATATGCACAACTGTTTTATGGTCTGTTAATTACAAAACACCCCGTATAAAGGTCTCCAAACCCCATCCAGTTCATGTCTTTTATTTTGCAATTGTAGTCGGTTCATTTAACTGTTTCCAGTTTAATCAGCAAGTTTCAAGCAGCCATAATAATAATTATAGCTGACCGTTTATTGTCGGCAATCGTACCACTGAATTTGCAACTAACAAATGCCTTTAGGCCAATCCTGGTTCTACTTAGACTATCGATAAATAATTGTTACAAATGCAAATTAATGGGAAGTAACATTAATTTTATAATAAAATCTGCATAGTTAACTGACAAATGCATAGTTGTTTAATAAGAAATTAATGTTTTTTTTAATTTTAATAAATCTTTGTACGTGTTAGACTCATGTGCCGAATTCGCCCATTCGCCGAAATAAATACTCAGTTCGCGAAATGATCAAAGCCAAATGATCAATTGCCGAACATAGTTCCTATTTCAGTATCTGTTAAACTGGTTTACACATTTTGCGAACTGAGCTATGCGGAGTTGCTCAAATGCCGAATAAGATATATTTCGGCAGATTATCATCAACTGGTCGCTCGAACATGAAAAAAATATATATTGTTGTGGTCAAACCCCGTTCTGGTCGTCCAAAACAGATTTTGTGCGTGTTTCAAAATAAAAGCCGCTTTGCTTACCAGAACTAACCATGACCGACTAGAACTTAGGGCTTTTAATTTGTCTTAATTATTTGCAGAAGTTATAAACAAAATTTTAACAACGTATTGGAAAAAACCCGGGGAATATATAATTACGCTTTTAAAAAAATTATAACTTCTATCATATCAAAATTGTAAAAATTTTGTTAATAACTACCTAGTCGGTCATGGTTAGTTCTGGTAAGCAAAGCGGCCTTTTATTTTGAAACAAGCGTTTTGAGTCTACCTTAAACGGCCAAAAAGCAACATTGAAAGTATTTTTTTCATGTTCAAGCGACGAGCTGATGATAATCCGCCGAAATATATCTTATTCGGCATTTGAACAACTCCGGATAGCTCAGTTCGCGAAATGTGTAAATCAGTTTAAACACCTACGAAATAGGAACTATATTCGGCAATCGATCATTTGGCTTTGATCATTTCGCGAACTGAGTATTTTTTTCGGCGAATGGGCGAATTCGGCATATGAGTCTAACATACGTATTAAAATTGTTTTACATAATTATAATAATAACAAAGGCACACAAAAAAAGTTCTGAACCAGATATGTAAAGTACCTTCCGGTATGTTTTTTGGTGCGCTAAAAATGAATCCGAAGTCAGAATTTACCCATCACCCTTAGATTTTGCTCCAGCAACCCCCCAGCACCCTCCCGAAGGGTCAAAATTTTTAATTTGGAAAAGATATAATAAATATCTGACAATACGTTTTTTGGCGTGTTAAAAACAAATATGAAGTTGGAATTTACCCATCACCCTTAGATTTTGCCCCAGCAACCCCCGAGCACTCCCCCAAAGGGTCAAAATTTTATTTATTTGAAAAAGATATAACATAAATATCTGACAATACGTTTTTAGGTGTACTAAAAACCAATAAGAAGTTAAAATTTACCCATAACCCTTGAATTTAACCCCAGCAACCTCTAGCATCACTCAGAAACCACCCTTAGGTCAAAAATTTTATTTTATTGAAAGAATTAAAATAAATATCTGACAATACGTGTTTTGGTGTGCTTAAAATGAACATGAAGTCAGAATTTACTCATCACCCTTACATTTTGCCCCAGAAACTCCCCAGCACACCCCATCCCAAAGTGTCAAAACTTTATTCATTTGGAAAATATATAACTAATATCTGACAATACGTTTTTTGGCGTGCTAAAAACTAATATGAAGTTAGAATTTACCAATCACCCTTAGATTTTGCCCTAGAAACCCCCAGCACCCCCATCCCAAGGGGTCAAAATTTTATTCATTTGGAAAAGATATAATAAATATCTAACAATACGTTTTTTGTCATGTTAAAAACGAATATGAAGTTGGAATTTACCCATCACCCTTAGATTTTGCCCCAGCAACCCCCCAGCCCCTCCCCCAAGGGTCAAATTTTATTCATTTGGAAAAGATATAATAAATATTTGACAATTCGTTTTTTGGCGTGCGAAAAACGAATATGAGGTTGGAATTTACCCATAACCCTTGAATTTAACCCTAGCAATCCCCAACAACCCCCAGCATCACCCAGCAACCATCCAAAGGGCTAAAATTTTATTTTATTTGAAGAATTAAAATAAATATCTAACGTTTTTGGTACACCAAACAACGTATTGTCCGATATTTATTACAACTATTCTAAGTGAATAAAGTTTTACCCATTAAGGAGGGGAAGTTGCTGGAGCAAAATGTAAGGGTGATGGGTAAATTCTGACTTTATGTTCATTGTAAGCACACCAAAAAACGTATTGTCAGATATTTATTTTCATCGCTCTAATAAAATAAAATTTTTGCCCTTAGGATGGTTTCTGAGTGATGCTAGGGCTTGCTGGGGGTTGCTAGGGTTAAATCCAAGGGTTATGGGTAAATTCTGACTTTAGATTCGTTTTTAGCGCACCGAAAAACATACCGGAAGGTACTTCACATATCCGGTTCAGAACTTTTTTTTGTGTGCTGTGTAATGTTATAAGTGAAGCAAAACTTTAAATATAAATGTTTATCATTACTGATTTGTCAAATTGCGGCCCAAATCATCAGGTAGGTAAAAATAATACCCAAATTGCGCCCCAAAAATAAAGGTTTGCCTAAATAAAATTTCCAGTTAATAAATAGTTACCCGGTTTGATCCAAATAGGATAGAATTATTGGGGCCCGTAATAAATACCATATTAAAAATTATTAAAATATTGTTAAAAACTTCTATGTAGGAATAATTTAAACAAATTCAAGAGCCTTTAGTTCTGGTCGGTCCTGGTTAGTTCTGGTTAGTTAAAGCAAGTTTTTATTTTTCCCAAATATATTTCAGACCTGATAAAAGTAGGAACAGTAAACTTCTCTGTTTAGGCAGCAGTTCTGCCTTGGCTTAACCAAATTAAATTTATTCCGAGAATTTTTGGGCTGCAATTTTGCTATACATAAACTGGGAAATAGCTATTTACATAACAAGAAAGGGTAATTGTCTAGAAAGTGGCCGCAACTCCGATTTTGACCAAATTTGGCATACGGGGGTTTTTTGGGGCGCTGACCACGAATCTGAAAAAAATATTTGGCGGAAACGTTTCGTTTTCGAGATATCCATCATCAAACTTGAAAATCAAACTAACCTCATTTACACTATATTCCCCTTCTTTCTGTACACATTTCTTGATTTTTACACTAAAGTGGCACACAATATTTTATAAACACCTTTTAAAAACTTTTTTAAGTTTATTTTACACCTTTTTCTTCATTAAATTGCCAGTATCACTTTCAAGCGGGGCGGCCATGCTTCCTTTATAATTCTCTATTGTATACCTGGTTGCGGCATTTGAAAGTGAATTTTTAATTAAATGAGAAATAGGTAAAAAAAATATAAAAACAAATTTTAAAAAGGTGTTTATCCTTATTGTGTTCCAATTTAGTGAAAGAATCAAGAATTCTGTACAAAGAAGGAGGAATAGTTAAATGAGGATTAGTTTGATTTTCAAGTTTGATGATGTATCTTGAAAACGAAACGTTTCACCAAAAAAGGTTTTCAGTTCGTGATCACTCCCCAAAAAAAACCCTGCAAATTTGTCAAAATAAGTTGGCATTTAAATTTAATTCAAGAAAGGAACCTACCTCTGTTCCTTCCGCAGATAATTTGATACACGACGCGAAGCGGAGGGCATTAAAATCCAAGGGAGAAATGCACTTACTTCAGAGGAATGTATATAGTTTTTTTTACTACCTTTTATTTAAATTTTCAAAAATTATTTTTGAATTTTGTGTTCTATTATTAAATTCTGGTTATTTTTTGGATAAACCCCAAAATTAAAAACTTTTCAAAGTATAACGTAAGATTTAAAATCACTTAAGACATTGACATTGACAGGATATAAATTAGTTGGCATGCTCGGCTGGAACAGGAAGGTAAAGTGCTGTTTTCTACCCTTATTCAGGGGTTGAACGGTATTTTCTAAGAAGCAAGTAAAAAAGTTTATACCCGCCTATTTGGGCCGCAATTTGAATATACCCCATCTTTATTGTTATCGTTATTTAATGTGGATGCAGACGTCAAAATAAAACTAAGCATTTATTTTTAAAACTGGATGAAAACGAAAATATGAAGATGAAAAATTTAGTTGTTGCTGTAAAAATTTATTAAATGGGATGATATCGGGGCTATAAAAAAAAAATAAGGCGATTTAGAGAAACTTACGAATAGTTAACAACAATTCCACATGACAAATCTTCTAGCCCGGTGGCAATTGCGTTCTCGCCGCTAGCATAAAATTTAAAGAAAAGTCCTTGCTGGGCACACGCCAAAGAAATATACAGTATATACCGTTTTTAACAAAATAACATATAAACATTGAACTAACCAAAACTGAAAATTAAAAATTTAAATTATTCAAATTTTTATAAAAATTATAGAAATTATGAGATCGTATTTTTTACTTTTGAGGTCATGTCATAAGTAACATAAATGATATTTTTATCACAATTTTAAAATTTTTAGTTTTACTTATTTTTTTATGTTCAGTTAAGATTTTATATATTATTTTTATCTTGCCCACCGATACGTAGATAAGTATTTCGATGTCTTGAGGCTTTTTTGGGGGTTTTTCTTTTTTTCTCTTTCAGCCGTTCTGCAAGTTCAGAGGGGTCAGTAGGACTAAACACATTCCATTTTAAAAAAATTTTTTGGCGTGTATCCAACAAGGACTTTTTAATAAATATATCCGCCACAACAATATAGAACATATCTATAAAATACTATAAACTATAAAAACATGTATGTATATCAAATTATTTTTTTTTTTAGAAATTACTAATAACATTTTTCCTTCTGTTTATTTTTAGTTTTCAATTCTTAAAATCTTAGGTATTTGCAATAATTATTATTTTGGTGATATTAAAAATTTTTTTACTAGGTATTCTCTAAATTCTATTTATTTTCATACTTTTCAAGCTCGTATACTCGCATACGCTCGAATAGTTATTGCTTGCATAGGCAGGGGATATTTCTAACTGACAATTTATAAACTTGACGTTTCGTTGCCGTTACTGTTGATTATCTGTTTTGCTACTGTCCAAAAATTGTTTAATTTAGAAACTCTTAGTGTCAAACTGTCACTTTTTGTACTTCTTATTACATTATTTGTTGACTTGCTTAAATTTATATTTATTTTGAATTTATGTAAACATCTAAAAATAATATAATTTTAATAATATTAAAACAACATTTTTTGAATTAAACAAAATTGTTGAAAATCAAAGAAATCTATCAGAGTAAACACAAAAACGTTTTAATATAAAATTATATGGAATTACGACAATCTAATGGTATTTTGTGGCCGTTAAAATAGGCACGGTAAAGATTATTTAGCACATTCTTAATTTATTCGAAAAAACTTGCCTCCAGCATCAGGTTGGCAAGTTAATAAATTTTATACTCGAAGGCTATAACAACCGCTTGTGTCGGTCGTGGAATTTGTAACGTATCACTTTTTATTTTATTTTTAAATATCGTTATTAGAAAGTGAGTCAACACATAATGGAAGACCCACGACTAGATAAAATCAAAGAAATAATAAAACTAAAAATATTTACTTTTAGACTTTTAGGTTACTAACTCAAGAAAAATATGTATAATACATTTTTTTTTTCTTTATCGAAATAAGATGGAGTTTGCTAAGCAAAGATGGTCTCTAGGATGGGTAATACCTCTGTACACGTAAACTAAAACATTGCTCTTATATTACTAATGCTTACATTGCTTAATGCTGAGGTTTTTACAGGTAAAGGTAATCCTATTATCAAATAATTTGCCACCCTTCTTATTTTTTGACAATTATTGTTTAATATTTACCGGTTCTTAATTTTCTTATACCCTAAGGTTGGTGATAGATTTGTCCAAAAAGTTGATAATTTAATTAAACTATTTTCTAAATGTATTCTTAGGGTTGATTTTCAAGTTAAAGGCAGTGGCGGGGTTAAGATTGTCATTTTTTTAATCTATAAAGTGAGACATGGGACACCCAATAAATACCAGATATTATTGACCTTAAGAGAAATATCTACCTGGGTACAAAAACCATTCTTAGGAAAAAATCTTAGAAAAAAATCCGACTTTTAAGAGCAAATTCTCTATCTGCATTTTTGTGTGAATTTGATCAAATTTTATGGTCAAATTCTTAATTTCGCAAAAATATTTGCAATATTCTTAAAATTAAAGGCATCTGAAATATTTGCTCTGGTTTATAGAAGCACATACAAAATTTTGCGAAAATTGGGATTTGACGATAATATTTGATCAAACTTACGAAAAAATACAAATAAAGGATTCGCTTTTAAAACTTTTTTATTGAAAGTTTAAAAATGAAAATTTTATTTACCAAAGTATTCCCCTTAAGGCCAATAACATCTGATTTTTATTTGTCTCACTTTTTAGATAAGATAATTTGGAAATCCTAGAGCTTCCACTGATAAAGAAGGACCAATTAACTGGTTAGATTGGTATCTAATTCTAAGATCTAAGCCGAAGTAGTTCTGTAAAGCAAAAAAATAAAAACATATTTTTTTCTACACAGTATAGAAAAAGCAAAATATTCCTAGGAACGAAAAAGAAATTTATTTTTTATTATGACTATTACCAAAGATAATACTACTACGAATAGATGGTTCATTTAAATGGGGCGTTTTGAATCAGTTCGAAGATATCAATGCTTCCGTAAATACGAATAAAATTAAGTCGGTAACCCCTGCCCGAGCGAAACAAACCGTGCGACATCGCCAATGTCTGTCGCTTGTACCTTATTCGGAACACGAAGTAGCGAAAGCGGGCGGCTAAACGGATTGTGTTTTTTCTAGTCGCGTTTCATCACGCCAATAGTAAAGGCCTGCCGGCAACACTGTTTAACTTTCGTTCAAGGATAGCTCGAAAATCTCTCGATGGACGTCGGCTCGCGTTAGCCAAAGTCCATTAGGGGTATTAAAAATATAGCATTGAATGGTTCATCTTATCCGTAGTAGTATTATCTTTCCTATTACTGAGGCTAGTAAATATGTATTTATTCCAACTAAAATCAATTTGAAAGAAGTGACAACAAAGTAAATGGATTATTCATTTTGAGAGATCCTAATAGTTCACAAACTAATCGTTTAGTTAATAAATTAAATAATGGTTTACAAAATCAAGCCACTTGACTAAATGTCTGTTTGTTATCCAGAAATAGTGTACACTATTTTATACTTTTTTGTGAAAAAACCGCTTGTTATCGTCAGTGTAATTTACGACTAGGTGTTTGGCATAAATTCTGGTGTAAACTGGTTTTTATTTAATTACTCTAACTCTCAAAGTAGTCAAGTTAGATGCATTTTTACTACAAAACTTAAATTTATTTGTTTATAAACATAACCATAAAGCCACTTTTTAATTTCTGAAATAAGTCTAAAACGCGTTTACCAGAAAAATCAAATACGGAACTTATTTACATTTACTTCCACTTTTTAGTCTTAGCCGCGTTTACACCAAAGTCTTGCACTAAGTTTTCCACAAGTTGCGGCAATTTGTTGCTTTTTCTACAAAATACAGCAACTTTTTCTGCCTTCCACTTGTGGAGAGACAAATCTTCTACTAAATTTTGTTTTCCCCCGGAGTGTCGTCGCGTTTACACCTAAGTTTTCCACAAGTTGCGGCAATTTGTTGCATTTTCTACAAAATACAACAACTTTTTCTATCTTCCACTTGTGGAGAGACAAATCTCACTTAGTTTTAGTTTCCCGTGAAGTGTCGGTAAAGATCAAAGAAAGTTGACAACTAAAAGTGGAAGATTTGTTGCTGCGCGCTTTGGGTAAGCAACTTGTAGAAAACTAGTGGAGAACTACTACCTAAACCTTTTGCGCCAATTCTTTGGCAACAAGTTTTCCACTTGTTTCTCTAAATTAAAGAAGAGCAACTTTTAGTTTTCTACAAAAAATCTTCCACTTGTTGCTCTAATTTGAGAAGTGCAACTTTTAGTTGTCAACTTTGGTATAAACGCGCTTTTCAAAGATCAAAAAAGTTGACAACTAAAAGTGGAAGATTTGTTGCTGCACGATTTGCATAAGCAACTGTAGAAAACTAGGGGAGAACTGGAGAACTACGCCTAAACCTTCCGCTATTTTTGGCAACAAGTTTTTCACTTGTTTCTCTAAATGGAGAAGAGCAACTTTTAGTTTTCTACAAAAAATCTTCCACTTGTTGCTCTAATTTGAGAAGTGCAACTTTTAGTTGTCAACTTTGGTATAAACGCGCCTTTTCAAAAGATCAAAAAAAGTTGACAACTAAAAGTGGAAGATTTGTTGCTGCACGATTTGCATAAGCAACTTGTAGAAAACTAGTGGAGAACTGGAGAACTACTGCCTAAACCTTTCCCGCTAATTCTTTGGCAATAAGTTTTTCACTTGTTTCTCTAAATGCGAAAAGAGCAACTTTTAGTTTTCTACAAAAAATCTTCCACTTGTTGCTCTAATTTAAGAAAAGCAACTTTTAGAGGACAATTTTAGTTTTCTACAAACAATATTGTTGTCAACGTTTAGTTGTCCACTTTGGTGTGAACGCGCCTTTACACTTTCCTACCCTGTCCACACTGTATTTGATAATAAACCTACCTTAAATTGTAATGTTTTTACCTGTTCTAAGGCAACTAATAATTAATTTCTACAGGATATAAAAACATTGGTTTCCGTTGTTTTTTGTTTCATTTAACGAACTATTTAATGCCGACCTTCGTCTTTGACCGGTTTGTGTTGGTGAAAAACATACAAGTTCGGTTTATTAGCCTGTTGAAACATGATTTAGCCTGTTGCTTTAAAATGGTTGATTTGTTTTAACGTGGATTTTACAAAAAAGCTCGTCCAATATAAAAATAGGTGGTCTACCTGAAGAAGACCAATGCAATGATGAATTTACTTTCTTTGATTAACCAAAGAGTATAGCGGGATAAGCATGGGTCAGATGCCCCTCGGGAAAGTTAGGTTGATATTTTTACCATAAAATTATTTCTCTAAGTTATCACACCTTTGCACTGGTTAGTTTTTCGAATAAAATAATTAATTGATTTTCGAAAAACAATATATTTTTTTTTCTTATGAAAATTTTTTTTTGTGCTTTTTTTTGCAAACACTTTTAAGTACTTTGCAGGAATTTATATATAGCAATATCGCCAATTAAAAATTTTCAAAAATTAAAATGTCACGTATTTTAAGAGACCCTATCAGGTTTTTTGTATATAAATAACCCTTACCTTGCCCTTTAATATATATTTTTTTCAAATTTTTTCCTAGGGTAGAACAGTGTTAAAAAATAATATTACTATCCATATAGGGTAGGGAGAGTGGGAAGAGTGGGAGGAGGAAGCAAAGTAGGATTTAAGAAAAAAATGCTTAGCAGGAAATTTCTTTTATTTGAATTATTTTTTTTGCGCTGTTATACTAATTTTTTAGGTAGTATTAATTACATCACTCGCATTACTTGCTTAGCTACTCTAATATTAGTATGACAGCTCAAAAAAAAATAAATAAATAAATAAAAAAATTTCCAGATCAGCAATTTTTTCTTAAACATTCCTTGCTTTACCTCTTTTCCTTTTCCCCTACTAAAAGATATTAATATTATTTTTTTAATACTAGAAAATTTTGAAAAAAAATATGTAGGCATGTAAGGGTCATTTATAAAAAAAAATCGTAATAGTGTCTCTTAAAATACGTGACATTTTAATTTTTGAAAATTTTTAATTTCATTTTTCAATATATAAATCACTGCAAAGACTGAAAAGTGTATGGTTAGTTCTGGTTAGTTTCATAAGAGAAATCATTTTTGTTTTCGAAAATCAATTAATTATTTTATTCGAAAAACTAACGCGTGCAGGAGTGTGATAACTTAACTTAAGAAATGTTTCTCTTAAGAAGGTGATTTTATGGTAAAAATATCAACATAACTTTCCCGAGTGTAACATGCATAGGATTGTATGTTATAATTGAAATTGGAAATAATAAAATATAACTTTAGAAATTAACTGTGTTTTTATTGTAGTCTGTCAAAAGTCAGGTTGAGTTCCCCTGGCCTGATGCTGGCTGCCCTCACGTCGGACGTGACCATAACCGGATCACCCGATCAACCCAGAGTACTCTGAACTACCCTACACCGAGGAGCATCTGATCCATGCTTATCCCGCTATACTCTTTTTTTAAATGAAAATAATAAATATCTTGAAGTCTTGAACCCTAAATCTCCAATTTTCTTTAGGTTTGTATGCGTTGATTATCACTGTAGTCAATTTACTGGTAGTCATAAACAACCATTTTTTTTGTCTTTTAGAAAAAAATTCCGGTTTATTGTAAAATCCAAAGAAGTCACAAGGGCACACGGCATTTGCTTGCTAACCTATTTAGGTATGACCTGTGTTGCCTAACTTCGCTGATCTAGCAAGAAACAGTGTTTCAATACAGCAAAGGTCATTTAAAAAAATCAAAATTAATTATAATTGTTTGTGCCATACGTATATTTCATACTTTACTTGGGCTTACTTAAAGCAAATATAAAGTTTGGATTAATATTAGACAGGTGAACATTTAACTCCTGTAATATATTTAGCCTTGCACAGTGAAACTTAAGTTTTGGTACTTATCTAAAAGAAATTAAAGTAATAACATCGTGTGCTAAAACTGGTTAAAGTTATAATGTCCGAAATACATGTGTTTTGCGTAGTTTTTACCACTAAGTATACAATAATTTTTTGCGAACCCACAATTTTATGCTTACGACCCTCGAGGGGTTCCTGAATATCCGGTTGGTAAAGAAAAATAACACGCCATGTGGCGCTGTTTTATACATTTATACATTACAATAAAAACCCAAATATTACCAAATTAACTTAACAGACAGATGACAGATGTTAGAGATTTAATGCTTTTCATTTTCTCTGGTTACAATTAAAGTATGCTTTGGTAATATGAAAAACCAATAGAATATAGTAGTTTTACTAATAAGTGCGGAAAATTATACTTTCTCGCACGTGATTGCCGTTGCTCGAACAACGCGTAGCGGAGTTCGGGCAACCACTCAAGTGCGGGAAAGACCCTTTACGCAAGAGTTGGAAACATTTTTTTTCTACGACCCCATTAAAAAACACTAACTTTTAAACATGTATTGTTTTAGTAACATAATTTATAACAAAAAAACAATACATTTTTAAATAAGGTATAATTGGAAATATTAATATCAAATATGCAATAGCAGCTTCATAATATCTTCAGGAAGCTCTTCGTCGAAATAATCCGTTATTTGACTTGTTAAAAATCTTTGAGTAAGAAAAATTTAGACTAACTTTGGCGGCTTAGAACAATATTTTTGTTTCCATGAAAATAGTACAAAAAAATGCGTATTAAAAAAAAAATAGGACTGGGTAGACTAAATATAAGCATTCAAATGGGTAAATATTGTTATAAAGAAGTGATTCAATTTATTATTAAGCTGTACAGTATTGGGTCTAAATATAGATAGTTATAGTTTTCGGCACTAGTGCGGAAAAAATACTTTCTAAACTAAAATACGTGCACGAAAGTAGACAAATATGCGCGGTCGTAAAAAAACTTTTTTTTGGTAGGGTATTTCACAATTTCAAAGTTTTGCATGCAATTTTTGCTGCATATTTTTGCATCCAACTTTATTTAAAACTTTTACAGTTAGCTGCAAATTGTTTTCACAATGACCTGACATCTTACTAAAATTTGTAAACGACTTATTTAATTCTTTTTAAAAGTAAACTATAACTATCTATATTTAATAATAAATTGAATCACTTCTTGTTTTCTCTTTGCTTTGCATTTATTTATATATGTTCTTTAAAATTAAAAACCAAAATAAGTACTTATACGAGTACACTAAGCTTCTCATAAATAAATAAACTATGGCCTTCAAAAACTGTTTTTCTTCTTAAATTTAAATTTTTAAAAAGAAAGCTTAGATTAACTTAAACAATAATGTAATTAAATTATTTTTTTATATTTTTGTATTTCCTTCTTATTTGAGCCATCTAGTAAGTAATTTAAATATTTTTAATAAAAATTCTTAAAAATCCTACGCATTATGATTTAATAGCTTGTCTTGCTGTAAAAGATTCTAAAATTCTTAATGGTCATTTGTTTTAGGTTTAATAATCATATTTTAAGCAATATCGTTTTACAGTTAAAACTTATTCCGATTTTATGGCCTTGTACGAAAAAATGAAGAAAAAGTAAAGTTGTTCAATTTGCTGATATCCATATGTAGAAGGATATGACGTTATTTGAAAAGAATCCTCTTCATGTTTTCTCACAATTAGTTTGTTTGTCTCGGTTTCGTGGCAATAAAATAATTACTTTATGGCTTAAACACCAAAACATGCGTATATAGATATGTGTACATTAAATCTATATGATGGTACAGACCTTTTTACTAACTACCTTATGGTAGTTATGTTATATTCTACTAAAGAGTAATGTTATTTCTCAACATTTGAAAAGTTATTCCCCTCAGCTGACTATTTTTATTGTAATTGCAATTTTGTACTTTTGTGAAATATAATAAATATAAATTAAGATATACGTATATATGTAGATCTGTACTCACTAATAAAAGTGACCTACACCAAGGATTGTAGTTTACCATTACTATACCATAATACTTAATATCATGTGCTCCCGAATTGAACCTGTCCTAACTTCCCTCTTCCGAATTTCTTATGACACCGGCATTTTTTCGAAGATTTGAAAGGAGTACATCTGCAATCTATCCCCAAAAAGAACCCAACACTTCCCCTTTTACTTAAAGGCTACATCTCTTTTATCAGTAGTTTGCAAGGTAAAGAAGTAAATCATTTATCCCCAAATCCAAGTATTTGGAAAATCACAGAACTATACATGACAGTACGCATTCCGTCACAAAAGATCGATATCAGATGTTCTTTTGTTGGTTTTACATAACTGGAATAAGCCCATTAAGTTCCTTGGCGAATCCCAGAGCATTGCTCTTGATCTATCTAAGGCTTTTGACAAGGTTTGGCATGATGCGCTACTTAACGTACTTTCTTTTTATGATCCTTTACCTGAACTTTGTTTTTGGCTGTCCAGTTTACTTTCTAATCAACGTATGTCAACTATTGTGAATTGTTAGACTTCTAAGTATAATAAAATTTTACTTAAAGCACCCGCGGGCTCATAGTCGAGGAAACGAAGTAATGCACGAGGGATTTTTTGTGCAGTAAGATGGATTTGAAATGGAAATGAGCCCGAATTTGTTACTTAGAGTTTTCGAGGTCGCTGAACACGAATATGACATTAACAAGGACCTGTGGAGTACCTGGTGCGCGCTACAAATGGTTTAAACGTCGTTTTCTGGAGTTTTACTCGGGTTTTTCGAAAACCCTTTAGTAACAAGTAGGAGTTGTCGTAAAACTCCAGAAAGAACGTTTATACCATTCTTAGCGCGCACCAGTCCTTGTCAATCTCATATTCGTGTTCAGCGACCTCGAAAACCCTCGAATAACAAAACTGGGATGATATTAGGAGAAACTGTCGTAAAGCTCCAAAAGGCGACGTTTATGCAATTCTTAGCGCGCACCAGGTACTCTGCAGGCCCTTCCAATGTCATATTCGTAATGAGCGACCTCGAAAACCCCCAAATAACTAATTTGGGTTTATTTCCATCATTATTTATCTATTTATAATTTTTTTATACTTGCAAACTTTAAAATGCATTTTAAAAATGCATTTTTCTAACGCACAAATGCAGTTTTTCATTTCCCATTAATTAAATTTATTCACAAAGTTTCTAGACGTTCATACGAATCGAATGCAAGAAACCGCATTCAAATCCATCTTACTGCACAAAAATCCCTTGTAAGGTCTTTTTTAGTGCCACGTTTCCTCGGCTATCAGTACTGGCACCAACTCTATTTCTACTTTACATTAACGATTTGTTTTCTTCCATGATTAACTTAATTTATATTTTTCTGACATTAATTTTCCCAGTATTCTGAAGTATTCAGTTTAAGCTATCTTTTAACCTGGTTTGGAAAGCAAGCGCAAGGTAATGTAGATATCCCTGTCATAGAAACTTTAACTAATTTTTGATTGGAGCGCCAAAAATCTTTTCCACTTCAATTTCCTCTTTTAAGTCAGAAATTATTTCTCCTTTTCTAATGTGTATACTCTGTAGGTGTCTGAACTCAGACCCTGAGATATTGTTCCCATATCTGGGAAATAACGTCAGTCACCATAGCATTCTTGACTTCCTTTAGAGAGCATTAACTCTTACCAGAAAGTTTTCTTCTTTTGTCCATCGACAAGCTTGAGGAGACCTGTGTTTTTGTGGATTTTAACTTTTTTCCGAGGGTTAGTCATTCTTACTTTCACCTTAGCGGCCCCCAATAATGTACCACAAAGTGCTACTTTTATGTATCCATTTTTACTTTGTTCGTTACTTCATATCCAAAGTGATATCTAGGCTCTAAAACGTTCTGCTTGTAGAGGTATTTTCTTTCCGTTAAAAAAGATAAAATTGGTCATTGTCATTAATGTTCTTAAATAACAAATTTTTTAGGTCTTTCCTCTCCACACTGAAGACCCCCGGTACGTTAGTACTTGGATCTTTCTGGTGTCCCAAGATAAAAAAAGGTGTAAGCAATAACAATTCTATCTTAAATGTATAACATTTTAGACACAATGACAATTTTTAAAATTGTTTTTATTTGATTTTTAAAATCAGTTTTATTCAAGAGGTAATAAATAATGTTTTCGTTTGTAGTAATTAACATGCCTAAGTTTAAGCAAAATACCTTAAATATAAACTAAAATGCTTATATACGTAATAACAAATCGTTTGCCTTTTCTTTATTTCACATTACGAGTAAAAACATACACTGACACATTTTCTTTATGTCCCGACATTTCATTATAACACTTTATTCCATTTTTAATGAATCCCAATTCTGGGTTTTCAAAATGGCTTGATTCGTCTTGTCATATTTTAACTTTTTATGTCTTTTAAAATTACTGTTTTATCTGTTAATTATATTGGGTTGTATGGTGTTATAAGACTTTATAAAGGATTCCATAGAATAATTATATAAATATAATCCTTTTGCTGAAAAAAACAACAAATATACGGTTTAATTTATATATCTCTTTTTTTTTCAAAAAGGTTTTAAATAGTCTGTATTGCATCCCCTTTGTGATAAAGGATAACAAAAAATAGTTATGTTCACTACCACCTCGCACATTTTCTTAAAACCCACTTCTATCCATAAAAGAAACTTTACAACTTTTTGTCATTTCTTTGTTACCTATATAAAAAAATAAAAAGATACCTATATAAAAAAATAAAAAACGGAAGGTTGATTTAAAATAAAATAAAGTTTAAAAAAATAGAAGAACACACCTTTATAGCAAACCTAACTAAAAAGTAGAAAATATTTTTTAAGTATAAAAAGTTTCTGTTACAGTTATAGAAAGTTATAAAAAATAATTCATTATGGCTTTTTAAGTTGGAATAAGATCAAATAAACATTAAGTAATTAAAAAATAATTTAATTATAAAGAAGCATGGAGGCCTATTTAAATTTCAATTATTTTATTGGTAGCTATTTACAAATTTAGGTTTTTATAAAAAATATTAAATTACACCCACGCTTTTCTTATAATTAAATTATTATGTTAATAATTTCTTTTTTTTTAATCTTATTTTTAATTGTATTATTAATTATTGGACTTTTTTACTTAACAAAATCTTCTACAAAATTTATTTTCAATTTTTTATTCAGTTTCTTAAAGGATTTTTGTTTTTTTTAACAATTTATTTTTTATTTTTATCTCAAACAACATCAAAGTTCTTTCAGGTATTTTTAGTTTATGTATACATTTATTTATTTTTTAAAATTATGTTTTGTTTTGATTTTAGGGTTTTCAATGGATTTTTTTTTTAATTTTTTAAAAGTTTTTATTATTTAACATAGGTTTGAAATATTCCCATTATGTTTTTTCCAAAATCAAAAATTATTTGACATAAAACTTATTAGCGATCCATTGTAATACATTGGGCTTAATAATTCAAACAATTTTTTAAAAATACACGTAGAAAAATGCTCGTTTTGTGAATGGTATACACTTAACCTGTAAACTAATCTAGATATTTTTTCTTATTATTTTGAGGATCCTAGTCAGGACATTAGAACCAAGTTATAAAATAATTGTACTGTCATCGGCTCTTGACGCCTGTACAATTTTTTAAGCTAATAGGACTTCTTGAAAAGGTGAAAATTAGGTTGAAATATTCCGTTACATACATACAGGTCAAGCTAATAAAAGCCTTAATATAAAAAAGTTTCCTTTAAAATATAATATAAATATAATTTTTCTTTACTGTTTTTTATATCCCACAATACTTTCCTAATATAGATGGTTGAAGACAACCAGTCTCATATGTTAACCTTGTTTTTCCATATTATTAATTTGATGTAAAAACCACTCCATTAGTTTTTATCGGTTTTTTTTACTTTACGTCAAATATATGAGTCTCTATGGTAAAAGAAAAGTTGGGATTTATAATTTTATTTAAATATATGGTTGTTTTCACAGGTATATGTTTTTATAAACATAAAAAAGCCCGGTATTTTAAATAAACATAATAAAATCCACTGTAAATTTAAAAATATTTTTTTTATTAGCGCGCGTGCACCTAACCATCATAAACTTTATTGAATACTTGCATAAACCAAAAAATGGAGTATCTTTAAAAATATTTTCGTTACTAATTTATTAAACCTAAAAGCATTATTAATATCAAAGATAATACTACTACGAATAGATGGTTCATTTAAATGGGGCGTTTTGAATCAGTTCGAAGATATCAATGCTTCCGTAAATGCGAATAAAATTACGTCGGTAACCCCTGCCCCAGCGAAACAAACCGTGCGACATTGCCAATGCATGTCGCTTGTACCTTATTCGGAACACGAAGTAGCGAAAGCGGGCGGCTAAACGGATTGTGTTTTTTCTAGTCGCGTTACGCCAATAGTAAAGGCCTGTCGGCAACACTGTTTAACTTTCGTTCAAGGGTAGCGCAAACTCTCGATGGACATCGGCTCGCGTTAGCCAAAGTCCATTAGGGGTATCAAAATATAGCATTGAATGGTTCATCTTAATCCGTAGTAGTATTATCTTTGTTAATATATAATATAAAGTTTCATTTAATTATTTAAAAAAGTTTTTCTTATAAATTTTAATATATTATTATCTAAAACAGGGGTTCCCAAAATGGGGTGCGTAAAGACATGGCAGGTAGGCTGTAATCGCTAGACTAGTTAAAAATAAAAATCTATATT